>VZTL01013339.1:0-18269 GCA_013400535.1 Scopus umbretta
AGCTTCCCCTATGTCCATAAGCTTCCCCCTATGGATATAAGCCTGAGCAACCTGGTCTAACTTTGGTGTTGAATCTGACTTTGTAATTGGCCCTGCACTGGAGCAGACAACCTCCACAAGTTCAGGATGTCTCACCAAAAGAGCACTAGAATATCAGCATGCTCCCTTGTATGCTAAGTAGTAACATTCTTGCCAAAAGGCAGGGCCTGAAGGTTAATATACAACCCACAGAAAATGGATTTTGTCCTGTTCTTGACAGATGATTGCCATATTAAAATCTGTCATGAGTTTGCACTAGTTAGTAGCTATATTAATATGCACAAATGGAGAGGGAATTAACTGACTAAGTACAGGAAATAACCTACTATCTCATTCTACATATGTCTTAAGTAGATAAAGGCCAGGAAACAATTTAAAGAACTGCTGTGAGAGATTGTTACTATTAGTTCTGTCCTCAGTATTTCTTCTAGTACAGAACACAAAGAACTAGACCAGAATTCTATTAATTTGACAATTGCCTTAGCCCTTAATTGTATTTAGAAAATACTTAGAAAATACATGGCATCTTGGTTTAATATAAGATTATGTTTTCCTTAAAGGCACTAAGGTTATTGAGCTGTGCAAGAGTTATTACTTCTCAAATAAAATGACTGTGTATATGCTGATGGAACAGAGAAAGGACCAATGGATCATGTATTTTAAGTCTATAGATATACTACAGATATACTAAACATGACTATCTAAGACTCATTGATGTTATTGTCAAACTTTGTTGGTAAGAAACAGTAAACAGCAAACATGTTAGATTCTTATAGTCTAAAAGGCAGTACAGGAATGCATTTTAGGGTTTTCTGAAGCAAAAGGAGGCTTTGCAAGTGGAAGTGTGAGAAAGGATGCTCAGAGGGAAAAGGCTTGAAAAGCAAAGCCATTTGCCATTTCACAAGCTGCACAGATATAAAGTAATTAGGATATCTGTTTTTCATCATGGCTTATGCATTAATATGCTTTGCTTTAAAAAAAAAAATGGACAAGCATTTTAGAAACTCTGCCTCAGAGAGAAGTGAATGTTAACATCAAGCAACTCAGCCCAATTGCAGATTGAATAGATCAAAGCTGCAAAATGTGTAATCATCTAATATGAGTGGATAAGAAAGACCACATAAAAGATCACAGAACACCAGAAAAAAGACAGAAACAGGAGCAGGGAAAATGCTGTAAGTCCTACATAATGAAAATTATGAAGTAAGACATTTAGTGAAGTGTGTTATTGTGGGTAGTACCATTGAAACCTGGCAGGAATCTTATCTTTACACAATCACAAACTCAAAAATTTATAATTACAAAGAAAGTGCCATGACCAAACTTAGTGAATAAACAAGCACTTCATTGCTTGTTTAAAACATGACACCTTCCAGTAAAATAAGTAACTACAAAATACAATCTCAGATCAACAGAACTACAGTAAGACAATTAACAATTGAACCTTTAGACTAAGGTCAGTTGTTCCTACTACTTCTGAGTAGCTAGTATTGAAGTAGTTATTTTCTGTGAGAGTGCCTAAGAGTTTTCTTTTTAGAAATCTGATCTGGAAATACTGAATTGTTGCTAGTAACTACATGGGATTTGTTAGTTGAGCTTGATGCTATTCAAGAGGTTAAAATATGTAATAATACAAGTCTCAGTCACTGCAAAGGAAAAACATTTTCTGTATGTTAATTTGCAACTAAAGAACATACATTTCTATTTTTAGATAGTTTTCTCCATGTCATGCTATTCTGTAATGTGAAACACTTAACCTGGAATATACCTGTTGATATGAAATGAATAAATACAGCATAGGTACACAAAGAAAAGAAACCATGAATAGAAGTGTCTCCTTCAGCTCAATCAATTTTCAACACTTTCCTAAACCCCAGTCCCAGATGTCAAATGTTTTCCTTCACACTCCAAGTTCTTACTGTAGTATTCAGTTTACAGAGTCTTTCTACTAGACATTATTATACATCCAGATCAATTTTGAATGACTTTCTTTTCAGAGATACTGAACACAGCTTACTCCCAGTGGGGTAAGAATATCAGTACAGTCTCAGCAGTTTTGAGAATCACATAATTTTGATAGATCTTACTGTAACAGCAGATAACCAGCTTCTTGCATGTATTGACTTCTAATCATAGATTTCACTTTTCTCAGTTTCTCTCACAAAAGGAATTCACATGTACTTCCATTGAGGGCTGAACAGATGTAATGCCTTATCAAGTCTGTGTTGCTTCTTTGAAAAAAGCAAACCAAAACAACTAATCAAGGTATTAACATTCCCATAGATTAAATTTAATTTCTATTCTGGCATAATAATATGAAAACATAAACTACATCTTTCTTGCTACATCTAGTAACATTTAGAAGATCAATTTTCCACTTTAAACAATATTGTATTCTTTGCTTTATTTTAGCCTATTTTTGAAAATCCCAGACTCTTACTGATATTTTTTCCCCTCATGGGACACTTATAATCAGCTACTTCTTACATTTCAAAGGTATAAATTACGTTTTTGAAAATTAGTTTTATAGTAGTGATGTCATTGCTATAGTGGGGCAGATGTAAGCAAGGCAGAATTCAAGAAGTGGTTTTATGTGTGTATGCATATGTGCATGTACATGCTTATGTATCTGTATGTATATATCAGCTTAGCAATATTCTGTTGAGATACTTCACAGTAATTATGTTGATAGACCACTGCTAAGGTTACAAGGTTAAGTACTTGGAAATACTAAACCCAATATTGTTTGTGCAAGGCTAATTAGCTGACTTCTGTTTTTAATTGCTTACTTTTTCCTTATACTCCTATTTTTATCAATGTGTAGAATGAAGAGTTTCTAGGAATTAGTCCAGGTTAAGTGATAAAATGGGATGTGGTTTTACAATGTTTCTATCTGTGGCACAAAAGGGAATATGTTTGAGGAATCACGGGTTTGAAAAAGTATGAAGGATGAACTTTTTCTTTCTTTGTTTCAAAGCTGCAATAATGTGTTATTAAGCAAAATAATAAAAAAACCCTTGTAAAAATAAAACTAGTTCAATGTTCATTATTTTCTTGGTACCCAGGTTTTCCTGGGTGCAAGAAGATTTTATTGTAAGAAACCTGGGATTTCAGAAAACCAGCTGAAGCCAATGGGATTTATTGGTAATCTTTTGAAAACTGCATGGTGACAAGTAGTCAGAAACATGGTCAACAAAAACAAGTACCGCAAATCAAGAAATAATAAAAAAAATGAAGGCAGATAATTTGACATTATTCTGTGCATCAGCTCTCCATCTATAAAATGGTTATGGTGTCTCATGAGGGACTTTGAGGATGTCCTCTGAGCAGCTCATAGGCAAGTAACTTCAGTGAACACATAAAAAAAAAAATACTGATAAGGAAATAATTAACTCTGCCTTCAAAGCAGGGTTGAACTTTCTGAAATAAATAACACTTAAGGCTCCATATTGAAAAATGAAACAAACATTATGGATGTACATAGTGAAATTCCTTCACTTTCTGCACTGAGTAGGAGTTGGATAGAGGTAGACAAAAAAGTATAGGTCATGGTATTGAAAGTAGCCCAGTCTGTACATAGAATCATACTTTCATAGAATCATAGAATCATAGCATTATTTAGGTTGGAAAAGACATTTAAGATCATTGAGTGCAACCGTTGAACTAACACTGCCAAGTCCACCACTAAACCATGTCCCGAAGTGTCACTTCTACAGGTGTTCTAAATACTTCAGGGATGGTGACTCAACCACTTCCTTGGGGAACCTGTTCCAATGCTTGATAACACTTCCAGTGAAGATTTTTTTCCTAATATCCAATCTAAACCTCCCCTGGAGTAACTCAAGTTTGTTTCCTCTCATCCTATCACTTGTTACTTCTGAAAAAAGACTGACACCCACCTCACTACAACCCTCATTCAGGAAATTGTAGAGAGTGATACAGTCTCCCCTCAGCCTCCTTTTCTTCAGACTAAACAACCCTAACTTGCAAAGGTTTATAGAAACTATTGTAAATTTAAAAGTGAATGTGCAACATCTGACTGGCACTTTGATTTGATCACACTTTTAGGGATATTACAGAGCAACTCTTACTTGGCCCATTAATCAGCAACCACTTAATCATTAATGTGACTTATAATTTACAGAATAAATTTCAGAGTTTCTTTTTCAAGCCTGTGTGCAGTAAAAGTTTCTTAAGAATCCACATAACACATTAATTTAAACATCTCTAACTTTGAACAAGAACATGCCATCTGATTTGTAGCATATCTCATTTGTGCAAATATTGTCATGCAAGCATTAGGGATTTACAGCAGAATAAACGGACACGTTTTTGTGTGGGTACTTGAGAGTGTATTTGAAAACATAGACATAAAAGATGCATTACAGTTTAAAGTGCAAAAAAAGTTTGGGTTTGGGGTTGGTTTTTTTTTTGGTAACTGGATATACAGTTCTGAAATAGATTTCAGTGTTGTGATATTTGAATAACAGGTTTGAGCAGCACCTAATATCAACAAATGCCAGGAAAATAATTAGGAAGAGATTACTTATTTAGCTTCTTATTATCTTACTGATAGTGAAACGGAGTCCAAATTGGAACCTCCTTTTTTATCCCAGCTCAATTAAAGGTGACTGCCACTTTTGATTCCTGCAAGGCTAAATCATTGAAAGCTGTTCCCCTCAATTCCCAAATGCTTTTTCCTTGCATTTATTTTTTGGCTATCTATTTTATGAACCTTCCAGAAATGCAAACTCTTCAGTTACTTTTGCCAGCTACCAGCATTTGGTTATATTCTAAGTATACTTAACACTGTGTTTGCCCTTAGGTCCTTTAACATTGAAACATTGTAGTCAGGATCCCTCATCCTGAGCAATGATGCTTTGCTAGATCAGAAAGTACAATTGTTTTGGCAAATACTAGAAGAAACTTTAAAAATGTGCTACTTTAATTTAGATACTGATGTGCAAGTCCTCACCTATGTGTTTAACTACAGACATGAGTAAGCTAAAATGTAATTTATAAAACTGTAGAAATCTTAAGCAATGACCGAGTTATTCTGGGACATGATTCAGTGAAGCAGCTGGGTTTTCTCTTGTCCCTAAGGGTGATTAAACAGATATTAAGTATGCATTCTCTTCTTTTCTGATAAAAGGTATGGCTATCTATGCAAATGCCTTTACTCTTCTGCAGGGTGATCATCTCCAGCTCTATTAAAGATGGTGGGATCGAACTATGTTCTTAAGTGCTTTGCTGAATGAGAGCATGGCTGATAGAAATGTGTTCAGTAGTTTTAGATCAGGTCTTCAATGTAATATTCTTTTATAAAAACAAACCTGTAGAGAATGAGAAAATACAGAAATCAAGAAAAAGATAATAAAATAGATGTGTTGATTTGTCTTTTCTTTCTTAGTTATAACTCAATACAGGCAGGATCTGTACAATTATGAAAGCTGTAATCAACTTACATTACACAACATTTTTTCCTAACTAGTTTTAAAGTGATGAGGTTCTCTTTCTTATATTATTTAATGTCTCATAGTCTTAAGTACTTTTTCTTTTTTTCTTTAACTCACAGTGAGGTCTGCACAGGACAATGATTTTTTAAATCTTTAAATTTTTTTCTTAAATCCTTGGTTGGAAATTAAGTGTACACCATGTAACATGTCTGTGGGTCAAGATCTAAAAACATGGCCTTTCCCTCTGATGTGATAATGTACTGCATAAGTAATGATGTACTTAGAGATGAAAGCGTGGTAAGGATGGTAAGTTAAAAAATAGCTTCTAGTTCATGGCCAGGAACATAATTGGACATGCTGATGTTGTTGGAAAGCTAGTTTAACTATCTCTGAGTTGAAACAACCTTCTTATGAAAAATAAGAATATTTATGAAGCTAAGATGCTGTGTGAACATATTTAATAGACACATACATATCCACATAATCAGATCTTGATAATAACTTAAAACACTGTAACCTCATGAGTCACACCATTATCTTTCTGTCTTGTTTTTTGCTTCCTGATGGGCTTGACAGTGGCTGGCTGCCAGACACTCATGCAGTCACTCTCTCACTCTCCCTTCTTAAAAGGACAGGGGCTGAAAATAAGACAGAAAAGCTCATGGGTTGAGATATAGAGAGGGAGATGTCTTACCAATTACAATCACAGGAAAAACTGACTCAACTTGGGGAAGATTAAATGAATTTATTTCCAATTAGAAATAGAGTAAAACAGTCAGAAACAAAATCAAAACTAATCCCCTCCCTTCTGTCCATCTTCTGTCCATCCCTCCCTCTTCCCATGCTTAACTTCTTGCTTCTCAAGTCCTCCACTTCCTCCTCCATCTTCCCACCCATCCCATTAGCAGATAAGATTAATAGTTAACAGTGCTGTATCCTGCCTACATGGCAAGTGAGATTTCCCCTTTTCCCTTTCACTCATGCTTAGATTGCTTACATTCCACTCAGGCTTAATTATATTGACTATCTTAATATATTGATTGTCAGAGCTTTAACTCATTGGATGATGGTTCAAAACTTGTTTAAAATTATAAAAGATTTCTCTGGCATTAGCAACAGAAAACCATCCACAACAGGTTTAGGCAGTTGTGCCACGGCTCCAAGGATTCCAAGTCACTCCTCTTTCTCCCTGCACTTATGCTTCCCCACCATGGCAGGTACAACACTCTGTCGAGTATCAGAGGATACTCAACACTGGAGCTGTCCACCCCAAAGAGAAACAATATGTTCTTGGGATTATGTGGTTACACTTATGGAAGCTGTGGACAGACACAATGATAGAGTCTGATTTCCAAATAAAATGATAAACATGTATAATGATTTCCTTTTTCAAGGAAAGAAGTGTAAAATAATATTCCAGAGAATGTTTTTAAAAGAAATTTTGAAAAAAAAAAGAAAAAAAGTATATGATGAATTTCTGTGGAAGGCAGCTGAAAACTCATAGGCAAGTAAGACAAGCAATTTGGGGGTTTTATACATATTGTAATTGCAGCTTTTTGAAGGGAGGACTTTCAAATGGTATGTTTGTCAGGTTTATCGTTGCTCTCTGTATGAAGTTTAAATATGAGACACATTTATTTTATAAATTGAAGACAGTAGAACTTTACATTCAACATAGTAATATTTATTTTCATTGACTTAGAATCAATGAAAATTAACTTTTTCATGCAGTTCATTTGCACTCCTATTGAATCTTTTCCCTGGAGGAAGCCATTATTCTGCACATAGATGATGCTAAATAAAAATGAAGTAGCTAGTTAGGAAACATAAAGAAAGAGAAGAACTCAGTAGTGAACAGAGCTGGAAACTATTTGAAATGTTGCTGTCAAAAAGCTACACTAGCATAGAAATTATAATGTACTTGCATTCAATGTCCCTGTAGAAGCAACAAAAGCTAAGGAATCCAAGACTGTATGCATAATTTCAAAGAGAGGAACTACATAAAAATAGCCTAGAGACTTCAAAAAATGCAAAAGAAAGTTGTCATGATTAAACTGCTGAGTCATAGAGAATACTTAAAACAAGAAGACATTGTTAAAAAAATTGAAATTTTGTGCAAATGAAGAAAATGAAAGGAGCAAAAACTCTTGCAGGTTAAATATAAAAGTCAGGCCAAAAAAAGAGTTGGAGAACAACTTTCAAAAGGTATAAAAGCCATTAATAAATCCTTTCCCAAAGGCAACAGAGACGGGAAACCTGTACAGACATGTGAAAAAAAGAACATAAGATCAGAGTAGAAAAACTAAATTAATATTTTGCATCTATACTCACTGTTGAAGAAATTGAAAAAGTTATGATTCTTGACTTCTTACAGGGAGTGCCTCAGAAGACTGATTATAAGTTAGATGGCTGGTACGAGGATTTACAAAACTAGCAAAGTGAACAGCAACAAATTGCCATTACATTTTTCACTCTCAAAACAGTGAAAGAGTGCTCATCAGTTCATGACAACTCTGATTAGGACACATATCTGAGATATAGGAGACCTCCTCGAATTCTCTCTGTCCTGGTTTCAGCTTAATTCAGAGTTCATTTGCTTCCTGGTAGCTGCCATAGTGTTGTGTTTTGGACTTAGTGTGAGAACAATGCTGAGAACACGCTGATGTTCAGAGTTGTTGCTCAGTAGTGTTTAGTCTAGTGAAGGACTTTTCAGCTTCCCATGCTCTGCCAGGTGCCCAAGAAGGAACGCAGGCAGGACAGCTGACCCAGACGGGCCAAAGGACTATTCCATCCCATATGGTGTCCTGCTCAGTATAGAAGCTGGGGGGAGTTGGCCGGGGGGGCAGCGATCGCTGCTCGGGAACGGGCTGGGCATCGGTCAGCGGGTGGTGAACAATTGCTCTGTGCATCATTTGTTTTGTATATTATTATTATTATCTCTTCCTCTGCTATCCTATTAAACTGCCTTTATCGCAACACACAAATTTTATGTTTGTTTTTTTTTCCCCGGTTCTCTCCCCCACCCTACCGGGGGGCGGTTGTGTGGTGTTTAGAGCTGTCGACTGGGGTTAAACCACAACACTCTCCTATGTCTGAGGCAATTTCAGTTCATGAGGTTGCATGTTAGACGCTCAGCTACAAGACATTCTGTCTTTCATATATTTATTTAAATTGGATGAACTCCAAGCATCCAAGTGAGACCATATTTCTCTTGCAATCGCTGACTTAATACTTTTGTCAGGATGAGAAGCTCTGATATGAAGAAATGAAGGACATTGCATCAGAAAACCTAATAGTCCAGTGATTTTAATACTCAACAAAGAGATGAGACATACATTCTTAATTCTGAGCACAGTTAGGCAGTGGTAGATTTGCTTGTATCTTTTTTCCTTTGAGAGCTCTTTGGCACTATGCTTTTGTGTGATTTTCCCATGGATACGAAGTTGGTATTTAAAACGCAGTCCTCATAAATACACAAAAGAATCAAATGCTAATATCCTATGAAATTAAAGAATGCTTGATAGAGAGGAGATTAAAAATTACTGACTCCAATGTTATAAAATTCCCAAGCATTTGGACAATATCACTTCTTTATGCATGAAAAAAATTGTATCACTCTGTACATCTGACTATAATCACATATCATTTTTGGTAACAACATTCTCTATAATGGAGTTAATGTTACAGGCAACATGACCCATTTCCCATCATTTTAATGGCAACAAAATGAGAAAAAAAAAAATTTTTCTAATCTTTCTCACTAAAGGGCTATGGAACATAAAGCAATTGCTTACAAATCGCTTAGATGCATATCGATGTTTAGATTTGCAGCTAGGTCTTTAAATGAATCTTGCTAAGTCTCCGCTGGCCCATGGAACACCATTATGGTTAAGGCAATGTGTCAAAGGAGGTCCTTAATGTGTTGCTTTTTTGAACTGCAAGGAGAATTACATAAAGCAGCAAAAGACATTTTTGTGGGATACTACTGTTACAACTTTCATATGGTAGAATTACCTTTGTCTAACAAGACTAAAAAGTGCTGAAATGAAATAAGCACAGATGATAACATTAGCAATTTGGGTAATATATCAGTAAAAAAACAATAGTTCTGAAACACTCCAGTAATAAACAAATGCAGGCAGTACTAATTAATGCCTGTTGGAAGTATGATGGTGTGAGGAAACAGCAAAACCTCCATATCAGACAGCGTCACTGATATCCAAGATTAACATGAAATTGTATCCATGTAACACTTACAGTTTATTATTTTAGTTAAATGCTCCACCATTTCAAAATATTTCAGAGTAACATATCATATACCTTCACAGGAATCTTCTGTATTACACAACATTCAAAAAATGTCTTTTATTTTAAAAAATAAAAATAAGTACTAGAGCATTAATAAAAAATAAAAGAAATTTGAAAGTACACTAGATGACAAATTTATATTTTTTTAGCTACTCAAAACAGGTATCTTTCTCCAGAGCAGCTTAACTTTCATTTGCTTTTTATATCTCGTTTCTCTAGATGTTTCTGCAGAGAAGATAGTATGGTTTTGAAGGACTCATTTTTAAGGGATAGATGTGATTTTAAAGACAAGCTGCATTCAGATTCAGCCTATTGGAAGTGAAGTGACAGGTGATGGAGGTAGGGCAACTACTATACCAAGAATAACTGCTACAGCAGCTATTCTTGATACTATCTGTCTTCTCTCAGCAGAGCCCTTTGCCATAAGAACTCATTTTTATAGGGGGAGTAAAAACTGGTTTCAAGTAATAAAAAATCAGCCCCTTGCTTGATCCTCCAGCCCAATCATCCAGAGGTTATAGACAAGTTAAATGACTCCAAAGCAGATATAACAATAATTATAAAGAAATGTTTCAGAATACTTTTCTGTACCATATCCTGTAGAAGAATCAAATGATGAAAAATGTGACTCAAGCAGGATATCAAGTTGAAGAGCACTTATTACTTATGATAAAGCCAACATAAGAAATCAAAAGATTTTAACTAAAACCAACTGGATTACTTAAAACACTCTTACTGACAGAAGTAGATTATGAAATTAATATGGAGATACAGCCTTTCAGCCCAGTTTTTTTTCACAGGTACAGTGCCCATTATTCAGTGGCCTTTGGTTCATAACATAAGCCTGCACAAAAGGAACTGAGATGGTAAACCATCTACAATTGAACAACATTTGCAAGACAAAAAAAAATAATTATTGTTCTGTTAAAGATTATTCAAATAGACAGAATCACTTATACATCCTAGATTAAGGTGAATAATGCAAATAATGTTGCGATATAGTTCACAAATGATATCACATATGTCTATGCAGGTCACTCCAGCAGATTAGGCTTCTTAAACCCCCAAACTGTCTAGTAGCAAATGTGAGAACAAAATCTGAAATCATACTTCAAACACTAAACATAAAGACTAGCACCTAAAAGGTCCCTTTTTGTCAGTATCCTTCCACAGTAGGAGGGCTCCATTAATCTTCCCGAATTTCCTCAAGAGGTACGTAACTCACTATTATGATGGCACAGTTGTAACTGTAGGTGACTGAATATATATATGATAGGCTTAACAATGCATAGGTGAAAAGCTTTTGAGAGCTTTTGCATAGCCAATATTACTCCTCAAAAGCACCTTACTGTGTGCCTGCAGTTATGAGTCTATCGGCTCATGGGAATAAAAGGAAATTAAGTTTGAAATATGTGAACTGAACCAGACCATATAGACTCCCCAAAAATATTTTCCTTAAAAGACACAGATTTCATCTTCCTTGACAACTAAGAAAGAAATATGTTGGTTCTATTACCACCTGGGAACAGCATACAAAATTTAAAAATGAAAACGTACAAGCAGTTCAAGCAACATTCAGCTTCACAATTGCTGCAAGTCCAAGACATCACTGCCTAGAAAGATCAGTTTTTTAATATCTATTACAGAACTTCTGTAGAACTTCCCAATAATTTTTGAATCATGGGTATAAGTGGATTCCACCTGAAATCTCTCTGTCATGTGTAATGTCTAGCTATACAACGATATTTCATAGAGACTTCTAATTATGCAGAAACTGTTGGACTTTCATGGGTCTCTGATAAATCTTCTGCATAGAAAGAAAAATAGTTAAAGAAATTATCAATTATTTCTATTACACACAAAGCAAAACAGAATCAATTTTCAGGATAATTATGCTCTACTTACCCAAGTCACTATGAGATAGAATCGCTTTTTTTGTAAACTAAATGCCTGTGCAGTTCCTCTGATGATACTAACAGTTTATGATAATTTGCCCCTGTATATACATAAAACCCCCATATTTATGCAATAAACTCCCATATTCTTATACTTAAAAAAAGAAACAGAACCAAAACCAAAAACCCCAAACAACAGTGGCAAAGAATTGTAGAATTATATTCAAAAGAGAAGAATTTATGTTATATAATGGAAGTTCAGATATGAGGAATACATAAACAGTAAAATACATATTTCTAAAGAAGCTGATGAAATACACATTTTTAAATAGGAGGCATTAATTTCTGGATATATGCCAGTAGAGAAACAGAAGCTATGACTTTTATTCATCTTTTTTAAGTTAAAACTACTTAACTCTGCATTCCTTACTTTGTGTAGAAAAAAAATTATAATTAGATATTCCAGTATAGTTTATGTGAAAAACTTGTTTTAACCAGCACTACTTTTAGCAATTTCTAAATTGACTGTATGTGGCAAAAGGAAAGCAATATTCTGCCACCATTAATTCCACTAACAAAAACTGGTTTTGGTGGAGGGTATGAAATTACTTACTATGTAAGTTAGAAATCTAAGAGCTGAAGAAAAATCCTTATATGCAAGAATGTCAGAATTTGATTGTAAGTTATATGCTTTCAAACAGTGTAAAATTCAAATGAACATGACTAAGGAAAAAGATATTCTCAAATATGTTCACGAATGAGCCTGAGGCATGTTTTCATAACATGGGCTTATGTTACAAAGTATTAATTTTAATTCAATGTGTTCATTTAAATTAGTTTTCAAGAAAAGAAAAATACTTTTAAAGGAAAGTTTGAGTTTTTATTTAGGTGTATTGTACTGTTTCTGACATGTGGTTTTCTACTTTGGATAAGTCTTTGCCTTCACGTTGGTAAGCACAATAAAAATAGCCTGTACCTCATTGAAAAACATGTTTTAATCACCGAAGATCTCACAATAAAACTTAGATGTTCACATTAAGAAGTTCTGTGGAGATTACGGACTGAAAAAATAAAAAAAAGAAAAGCAATAAAATTTTAATCTTTTCTGAATTCCAGAAAAAAAAAAAAAACATATACAAAAGGATAAACAGATATTTTTAAGTGTCAGTTTGATCAGATTGCTGCATAAGGTATTAGCTTTAAACAGGGAAAACGGCAGTTTTACAATGAGACTAATTAACAATTTCTCTATGCATGCTAAGAGCAGAATGTATGTAAATTTCTTTGTTTTCCCAGAACTGATAATGGATTTGATCTGAGAACTGATGTTCTTCTTCAGATTGCCAGGCCTCCCTGTCGCACATGCCTTTCTTTGCTTTTTGTAGGGAAGGATTACAGTTAATGAAACACAGTCACTTAATACCAGATAGCTTCACCTAGAAACTTCTAACTCTGGAAGAAAAAATACTAAATAATGCTTCATAAATGTCACCATCTAAGACTGCCTGCTGTTATAGACACCAAGAACATTGGTAATCATTTTGACATCTGCTGTTCTTGTTTTGTCACAAATCATAATTTTTAAGGCCTTTGATGTTCAATTAACAGGATGTGTTAGGAACCAACAGGGAAATACTTGTGAAGCATCTGAAAGAAATTAGGGCATGTTCCTCTTAAAAGGTGACACAGTCCATAGCCCAGCTGGAGTACCTTTGTACCAATGCATGCAGCATGAATAGCAGGCAGGAGGAGTTGGAAACCACTGTGCAGCTAGAGAGGTACGATCTAATCATAGAATCATAGAATCATTAAGGTTGGAAAAGACCTCAGAGATCATCTAGTCCAACTGTCAATCCAACATCACCATGTCTACTAAACCAAATCCTGGAATGCCAGATCCACACATTTTTTGAACTCCTCCAGGGATGGTGACTCCACCACCTCCCTGGGCAGCCTATTCCAATGCCTGCCCTATTCCAATCACTGTCATTGAAATTTGGTGGGATGAATCACACAACTGGAACATTGCAATTGATGGCTATAAACTGTTCAGAAGGGACAGGAAGGGAAGGAAAGGGTAGGGGGTTGCCCTCCTATGTAAAAAAAAGTGGATTGACTGCACAGAGCTGTCTTTGAGAAATAGCAATTAACAAATTGAGAGCTTATGGGAAAAAATTAGAGGCCAAGCCAACAAAGGGAACGTTATGATTGGTGTTTATTACTGGCCACCCAATCAAAGGGAGGATTTTGACAAAGCTATCTTCAACTACAGGAAGCGTCACATTTGCAGGCTCTGATCCTTCTGGCAGACTTCAATCACCCTGACATCTACTGGAAAACTGGCACAACAAGCCATAAACAGTCCAGAAGACTCTTGGAGAGAGTCAAGGATAATTTTTTAATCCAGGTGATAGACAGCCTGAGCAGAGAGGAAGTGTTGCTAGACCTGTTGCTCACCAACACGGAATAACTAATTAGGGATGTCAAGATTGGTGGCAGCTGGGCTGCAGTGATGATACCCTGGTGGAATTTACAATCTTGAGGGATATGGGCCATGTGAAGAGTAGAGTGAGGACCCTGAGTTTTAGGAGAGTGAACTTTCAGTTATTTAAGGGACTAGTGGATGGGACACCTTGGGAAACTGTCCTCAGGGAAAAAGGAGTTGAACAGAGCTGGCAGCTCTTAAGGAGATGTTTTTTCAGAGCATAAGAGTGGGCAAGGAAGTCAGGAGATGAGCATGACTGAGTGACGACTAATGATCAAACTAAAGTGTAAGAATGAAGTGCAAAGGCTGTGGAACTAGGGACCTTTATCCTGGAAACAATATAGGGACATTGCCTAGATGACTGGGGATAGGATGAGGAAAGCTAAGGCTCATTTGGAGCTGCATTTGGTAAGGAGTGTGAAGAATAATAAGGCAGAAAGGTATGCTGGTCAGAAAAGGAAGAGTAACAAAAATACACACTCCCTGACAAATAAGAAAAGAGAGCTGATGGCAACAGGTGTGGAGAAGGCTGAGTTTTGCCTCAGTTTTCACTAGTGATCACTCTTCCCACATCTCTCAAGTCCCTGAACCTCAAGGCAGGGCACAAAGTCCTTCCCATTGTAAGAGATCAGTTTCAAGACCAGCTGATGAAGCCAAACATATGTAAGTCCATGGGACTCAATGAGATGCTTCCCAGGCTCCTGAGGGAACTGGCTGATGTAGTCACTAAGACAGTCTCCATCATATTAGAAAAGTCATGGTAGTCAGGTGAAGTCCCCAGTGACTGGAACAAAGGGAACATCACATGCATTTTTAAAAAGGGTATTAAGGAGGACCCTGGGAACTACTGACCAGTCAGCCTCATATCAGTGCCTGCTAATATCATGCAACAGCTCCTCCTGGAAGAGATGTCAAACATATGGAATACAGGGAGGTGATGAGAGACAGCCAATACGGCTTCACCAAGGGCAAATCATGCCTGACTAACCTAGTAGCCTTCTATGATGGAGTGACTGCAACACTGGACAAGGGAAGAGCTACAGCTGTCATCTACCTGGATGTCTGTAAGGCTTTTGATACAGTCCCTCACAACATTCTTGTCACTAAATTGGGGAGATGTGGTTTTAATGGCTGGACTGTTAGGTAGATAAGGAATTTGCTGGATGGTCACATCCAAAGAGTTACAGTCAACAGCTCAATGTCCAAGTAGAAACCAGTAACAAGTGCTGTCTCTTAAGCGTCCATACTG
Source organism: Scopus umbretta (assembly GCA_013400535.1). NCBI lineage: Eukaryota > Metazoa > Chordata > Aves > Pelecaniformes > Scopidae > Scopus > Scopus umbretta. The sequence goes on from VZTL01013339.1 coordinate 15,433, forward strand.
GGACTAATACTATCTTCTATCTCCATCAGTAACATAGACAGTGGGATTGTTTGCACCCTCGGCACCAAGCTGAAACTAAATTGAGTGGTGCAGTTGATATACTAGAGGGAAAGATATGCCATCCAGAGGGACCTTGACAGGCTTAAGGAGTGGGCCCATGTGAACTTCATGAAATTCAACAATTCCAAGTGCAAAGTCCTGCAGCTGGGTCAGGAAAATCTACAATATCAGTACAGTTTGGGGGATGAACTGGTTGAGAGTGACCCTGCAGAGAAGGTCTTGGGGATACTAGTGGATGAAAGACTGCATATGAGCCAGCATATGCAATCTTTGGTGTCCATGACCAGTCTGGGTACATAACATAGGCAGCAGCTGTAACAGCTTTTGAAAACTACAACCTTAATCACATTTCTGTCATACAGTGAGCTCTGAAGCGCATCAAGTGGGTAGACGTAGACACAGCTAAGATTTCCCTGGTTTCAGAGGTAAGATCTCTGATACAAATAATTCTTCCCAAATCTGTGTTGCTTAAAGAAAACCCTTATCAAGATCCAGTTTCCTGTTGATGAACGGTACCTCACTCACATGAACAACCTTTCCAGGATTTAACTAAACCTGTCGGTACAAAATGCCTTAAGTTCAGTCCCACTTTTGGTGAAGATATTTATTTTTTATAAGGGGGAGCCACGTTCTCCATTGCAAATTAGTAAAATGAGTTAACTGCATAGCTGTTCTTGAGGCAGTCTTTGCATGCTTTGCACGTGCTCTGCAAGCCCTGGGAAGATTAGCATTCAAAGGACTTCCAGAGGAGCCTTCCATTGATTCCCTGGGAATCCCCCTGAGCTGGAAAATGTCACCTTCATAAAACTGGAGATGTTTTGATCAGTTCCTCTCTTGTATAACTTTTCTTTTATATTGTGTATTGTTTTGTCACTAATTTTAAAGTTTTTAATAAAAAAAATAATGTGCACTTAGAAATGGAAGTATGAAGAAAGCTCTGAAATCAGCTGGACCTAAATCTTTAGCTATTTCTAATTCTTTTCAAGCCTATATCCTAAAGTTCCAATAACTTGTTACAATTTAAAATAATGTTATTAGAAAACAAGTGCTTAAATAGTCCAACCAAAATCAGAGGGAGAGACAGGGTGGGAGAAAAGGCAGAAGTGCCTCTGTGATGGCTTCATACAGACAGCCCAGCCACATATATCTCTCACACTAAATATGAATCCAGGAGGACTTTTTTAACATAAACCTCAGAGTTTATTTGAGTGAAAATAAGATAATTCAGAATTTTTTCTTTGATTTCTTTAAACCTATGAATGTCTGAAACTGAGAAGATAATATTAAACAGAATATTCTGAAATTCATATTTTTTTTCCTCTCCAGGATGTAGAAATAGATAATTTTTCAAAGCTTAACATGTCATGTTAAAATACATGTAACATTTTTTTAAACTGAAATTTTGGGGATTTGGGGTTTTTTGTGGATTTTTTTCCCCCACATAAAGCAGGAAAATATTTTAGGTCATCTCATGTCTTATCATATCAGTGTATTTCATTGTTGATGACTATGCTATACAAAATATTTTATAAAAAGCTGTTTCACTACTGTGTTTAGTATGCAGTCAAAGGGTTTATTTTCTTCAGTGATGAGCTGTTGTATCTTTTAATTTCTTCCTCTGACTGAATTTTATCACTTATATCATGAGGCAATTGATAGAAATCCTACATAGATGATCTTACTAATAGGTTTCCATTATTTAAGTTTACTTTTCTGAAATTTAGCTGAGTATGGTAATTTTAGAAGGAGAAGTTAAACACAATGTAGAAAACTAAGAAAATTATTGTGTTTGTATTACATTAATGTAATTGATTTTATTGTTCCACCAATGCAATGCCTTCCTTGTTACAAAGAAAATACTCTTCCATTCTTTCATTAAATTTCTAAAGACCACCTGACTGTAATCCTCTGTATTCTGTGCCATGTAAATCTGTCAGGGATTGAAATATACTGATTTATCTGGTGGACATTTTCTGCTGCTTGCTTCTGTTGTGATCAAACAAAGCAAAAGATGACAACTGGTATCAAAGAGAAAAAACAAGAGCAGGATCAGACAGTTCAATTTGAATCAGGTTGTTGTGGTTTAACCCTNTCTCCATCTCAGAAGAGATGTTTTTCTCCAGTTCTTTTCCCATATTTGAGGGACTAGTTGACTCTTCCAATGTTACCCACTTTCTCATCTTTAGCTATCTAAAGTTTCTTATTCTAATTTGAACTCACTCTGCCTTATGATATCAGAGTAAAGTCAGTTTGTGCAGTGATGGATTCTGTAATTTGCAATTCCTTTCTCTTTTTGCATATTCAGTTCACTTTTACTATGAAGCTTCATTATCCCTAACATTTTTATGTTTCCAATTAACTATTAGGCACTTGGAGACTCAATGAAATACTTCAATTTTCCTACTCTCTGACCACTTCAAGTGGGAATATTGGCAATATTAAGAAATCTATTTTGGGTAAAAGAAATAAATTTTTTCTCAGAAGGAGACATAGCCTTTGGAGAAGGAAAATGAACTATTGAGGAGGAATGGGCTAAATGAAAGGGTTCTGAAATACTATCACAGAATTTCTCAACAACCATGCTAAAAAAGGAGTGTTGAGGCTGCAAATGAAATACTGGAGTGTAGAAGCTATGAAGCTGAAGTTAATGTTTAAAATCTCTGTCATGTCCTATCCTAATATATCCTAATATATTCATGGAAGTTGATACTAAGCTTGATGACACACAACCTCAAGAATAACAGGTTTAGGTACATAGGTGTCGCAGGAAGAGCGGG
>VZTL01013340.1:6668-17097 GCA_013400535.1 Scopus umbretta
CTGTGTTCAGTTTTGGGCCCCTCACTACAAGAAGGACATTGAGGTGCTGGAGCGTGTCCAGAGAAGGGCAACAAAGCTGGTGAAGGTCCTGGAGAACAAGCCTTATGAGGAGCAGCTGAGGGAACTGGGGTTGTTTAGTTTGGAGGAGAGGAGGCTGAGGGGAGACCTTATCACTCTCTGCAACTTCCTGACAGGAGGGTGTAGTGAGGAGGGTGTTGGCCTCTTTGCCCGAGCAACCAGTGATAAGACGAGGGGTAATGGCCTCAACTTGCGCCAAGGGAGGTTTAGATTGGATATTAGGAAAAATTTCTTTCCTGAAAGAGTGGTGAGGCATTGGAACCAGCTGCCCAGGGAGGTGGTGTAGTCACTATCCCTGGAGGTGTTAAAAAAATGTATGGATGTGGCACTCCAGGACATGGTTTAGTAGACATGGTGTTGTTGGGTTGATGGTTGGACTAGACGATCTCAGAGGTCTTTTCCAACTTTAATGATTCTATGATTCTATGGATTTTTGAGATATTAGAAGAAATATCTTGAGATAACAGAAGAATTAATGATTTTATTGTGAGCATATTGGAAGGAGCAAATGTGATTACAGCTGGTTGGTCATCTCATTAAGGAACTGTACTTAGCTCATATGATGTTTTCTTTTTCTGTTCAAAACAGAGCGTTCAGAGCCTCTAATGCATCCTCCTGCAGCCCACATACTTGATAAACGTGGCAAGGTTAGACAAGGAGATATTTATTCATAACTGTCAGAGGCAGTTTGGAAACTCGAGAATTCTTAGGATGTTATTGCCAGTCACTGACCCTGAAAAGATTGACATATGATAACGCTGTCAGACAGCCAGGTTGGGAGTTACTCCAGTTTGAGGTCATGCCTCCCTGCTGGTGAGAGACAACTCTTACTCTAGCTTTGTCCTCCAGAGTGAGAGTAATTTCTTCCTCTGTACTTTGATTTTATTCTTGAGGTACAGGTATGTATTTCAAGGTTTGAGCCTGTCTAGGAAAGAAGTTTCTGGAAACAGTATTCTGATCCAAAAGTCTATTATGGAGAAAAAGCTATGAAGAAGAAAGTCTCCAGAAACTATAATTTTATTGTTTTGTTTGCTTGCAACTCGAAAATAAAGACAGAATAATACTAGGCATATTATGTTCTCGCATCTGAAGAAAAGGGGTATTAACCGCATGCTGGACATGTGTCCCAAAACAATTGTTACCATTTGATAAAGTACCATGATATTCTAAATTCTGAATTTAATCTACATTTTTATGATCAACATGCATTTCAATATGTGTAAGCTACGGCCATGGAATGATTGTTCAGCTCTGGAAATCATTTCTTTTCTGGTTCTGTAATAAAAGGTGTTTGGCCTTCATTGTGAATTCCTCTCTCAACTCCCAATCTAAGTTCTCAAAGAAGTTGAAAAGCAGGGATGCAGCGTGTCTCTAAAAATAAGCCTTTTCCTGGGAAACTGGTGAAGAGTTAGGAGTGAAGGGTTTTATGTTTTAATGAGTCAGATACATTTCATTAATAATGTCTTGCAAAGCATGTTTTGGATAGGAAATTGTCCAAATAATATAAACAGATTTTACTTTGCTTTTGAGATATTTTTATCATTGATACTGTGTAAATTTAATGTTAAAAACTGGACTCAGTATTCTGCTGATGAATCAATGATTAGTCATTCAGAGAAATGGGAAGTAACAAATGGCAGGAAGGATAAAATCAGCATCTGTTATCTATTCACTAATCCCATGATTTATAAAAACAAACAAGCCAGTTAAGTCTTCAATAGAAATTTATGAAACCCCTATTAATTAACAGAGACATGTTGTGGTTTGAGGCAAATATCTATTTAGGAAGATGTAAAATATCATCGATATACTGTGTATGGACCTGATAGACTACAGCAGCTCCTCTGTTGGTGGGAAATAATGTATATCATCAAGATGAGCCTTGGCAGAGAGCCTTAAACCACAAGAAAACAGGAGTCCTCAAAGAGGAGCTAACAGACAGAATGTTATCCAGAGGCCACTGGGGGTATTATACAGAGTACTGAGCATGCTGAGAATTAATGGAAAAGGCATATAGGCTGGCTGAAATACAAATTATTATCGTGTATGTGTATTTACATTTGCTTCCCACTCTACAGTGGCTCTAAGGTGGCTGAGGACTTTAGTGAAGTTCTGAAATAACCATTTTCTTGGTTTACCATGGAAATCTAGCTAGTAAAGACAGGCAATTTAAACCATCACTCTTTAAAAGGACAGTGGATTTTCCTATACAAGCAGAGCCCCATTGCCACAACGTAGCCTCAGGTCATTGACTCTTACCTCTTCCATACTGCATCCTTTCTGAGGTTCATGAGTCCATAGCTGCTGGAGAAATGTTTCTCTGCATAGCTGCTGCCCTGCATCTTTTAGGTATCCGAGAACTGGTGTGAAAAGGTCTCGTACCAGAAAGCAGCAGGTATCTACATTTTATTTTAAAGGTATTTGCTCTTGAGAAGAGGCTGAAGGATTGCTGATTGGAATAATCAACTTAGTCTGTAAAAAACTAAGGAATCCACTTTTCAGAAAAAAAGTGATACATAAATTGCAGGATTTCATTGGTTCCAAACTAAACATCACTGTGTAGCATAGCATCATGTTCCCACTACAGCTTTGTTTGCCATGTCTTTTCAGAACCTTTGATAAAATGCCTCACAAAAGCAAGGAGAAGCCAAAACAAAGACCAAGAAGTTAAACTTTGAATGTGAACTTAACAGTGCTTAATGGGAAGGTTGTTGTCCTAAACTCACCCCATTGATCTTGATTTTAAATTCATTTTTTTTGATCAGTGTCAAAAATCCTCAGGCAATAAAGCAGGAGCCATTTATCGTTTCACTGTTACTCATGTTTTTCTCAAGTTTTTTGTATTAGTCATCAGGGCTGTAGCAGTGATTTATGAATGTTGAGGTCTGAATGTATTTATTTTTATGTGACATCATACTTATATATTATCAGTTCGTATGTCCCTAGAAATGAGGCAGGGAGAGGTGATATGGGTCCTGTTTTGCTGTCAGTGTATTTATTTTGCCCACTCCCGCCTGGGTGTACAGAAGATATAACTAATTCCTGCTGAGAAGGAGCTGACCAGAACTTTTATTCTCCATCATAAAACAGAATTGCCCACTGTGTTCCAAGCTAAGGACTTCAGATATGGGGTTTCATCTGTTTTTTGAGGGGGTGGAAGTTTGGGCATGGGAAAGGTTTTGAGGCCATGAAGATGACTACTTTTTGGCACATGTCATTTTTTGCTCAGAATTAGTTTGTAGTGTTCTACTCCACTGAATGGTGGGTATCCAGAACATGCCTGTTTTCTTCTCTCAGTGCAAGAAAGGCATCCTGGAGCAGCCCCACAGCCTGTCCCTTGGTAGCCTCTCTCCAACAGAGTCAAAAGCAGATATCTAGGAGAGGGTATAAATCCAGGACAGACACAGTGGTACTTCCTTAAAATGCTCTCCTTGCCTCCAGCAATTTGTAGTCCAGGAATTTCACCAGTCACAGATGGTTTTAATTGCATTAGTAACTCTTGGTAGATTTTCTTCCCATGAATATGTCTAGCCTGTTCTAAACAGATGTGAACTTTTAGCGCTCTAAGTAATCTGTGACAAGCTCTGTAGCCTGCCTAGTGTGTGAAGAAGCATCTCCTCTTTATTTCAACCACCTCCCTTTAAGCTTGTAGTGGAAAAGCCAGAGATCAGACAATCTCTGGTCATCCTCTCTGCCAGTCATGCCTTATAGGCTGCTATCATGTGTCTCCTCAGTGGTCTTTTCCAAGTTGATAATAATGCACACTAAATTGAATTTTATAACAGTATCCCTAAAATTGTGTTCTGTAATATGATAGCTTACAGCTGTTGACTGGGACTTTCCTTTGTTTCTGTTCATAACCATAGTTTACACAGTCCTGTTGCTAAAGCTCACTGAAGTATCATGCGATGTCCAGTTTTAGTTTGAAACTAGGCTTGTGTGCGTGGCTGTTAAATCTGTTACTTTTTGTCTCTAAAAGATATTTCAAAGCACTTCAGAATTAAATCATAGCATGAGCTATGCAATCCGTATTAAAATAAGCATAAGGTGTTTCAAAAATAAATACCTATTACAATTAGATCTGGGAGATTATTTGGGAGATGCTTAAGTACTTTAATGATAGAGTGGGTTTCTGGGGAAATAAGCAGACTTATTAAAAAAGCAAAGTCCCCAGACAGCATCTCCGTTAGCATGACCACTAATTCATGGCCTAAGTTATAATGACAGTCCAGGATTCTTCATCTGTTGTAGAGTGGTGCTCCTCTGTTTGAATATGTTTTTCATTACTAGTAATGATTAGCTCTGAAAGTACACAAGTGAGAAAAAAACCTAGTATAAAATTTGGATGGAAGTCAACTGAAACTAAAAGCAGTGATGCAGGATTTCTCAGGCTAATCTCCAGAGCAATTAACAGTTTTTGTTTTAGTGGAGATGAGGGATACAGTTAAAGCATGTACCCCTCGGATCACATCACAACTGTGTGAAGAGTGAAGCTTCACCAGGGTCCTATATTATGCTTCAGGACACAGCCTGATGTAAAGACCAAAAGCTTACAAACTCTATTGATTTCTCTGCAGTTTATTACAGCTTTATCAATAGGTGCAATATGGTCTTTTCCTTATTTAAAACCTTATTGTAGCACAACCTCCCCAAAGGGCATGCTGAACTCGAACAGTAGAACCGGTGCTAAAAATACAGCGGGTATTTTTGTTAACAGTGTCCCCGATTAAGATCAAATACTCATGCTAATTACCACAATACATGCCTTGAGCTAAGGTTCCTACATTTTGGGGTTATTTTCCATTTTTAGATGTGATAGACCAAAGATAAAAAACCAGTTAGAGAGTGGCGATATCCGCAAGCATGCCTCTGGAAATGGTAATAAGCCTAGCTGTAAGTTCAGCATGCTCTCCCAGCTATGGTGCTGTTGATGATGTTGTAATCTGAGGTTGACCATAATACTCTGGGGGAGGAGGAGGTGTTGCATGCAGTACGCTCATCTGCTCCTTGGAAGCATAAGGAAGTTTGTAGTGAAAATGAGAAGCTGTTACTGTCAGCAGAAATTCACTGTGTGAGCATTACAGGGCACCTAAGGAACATTTAATGACTTGGCAATTCTAAGCTTTGCATCATTGTCAAGGAGGATGGGAAAATTAATTTAATTGGTGCAATCTTTCATTTAGAGTTAAATTTAATAGGCAATTTCTTCTCGCTATGAACATATTTTATTTACTGGGTTTGTGTTTCTGGTGTTTAACCAGCCTTACATCACCTTACTGAGAAGGAAATAAATTTAAATTCTATCCACTTGGCTCAGATTTCTCTGTCAAATTTATTAAGAAATAATTGTAAAAGACTGAAGAGTGGAAAGGCTAATAAAAAGCTTTTTTTTTGTTTAATCAGCAACATACAATTAGTACTAAGTAAATTTCTTATATTCATATGCCTTGGTCATAAAAGGAACAACACAGAAAATCTTGTATTCATAAAGAAAGTGAATGAGCGATGGATGCCTTTATGACAGGCTGTGAAGAGAATCAAATTCTGGAGGAAGTTCAGTAACAAATCAGGGAGAAACTGGAATTTTTTAATGGGATAATAAAGGAATAGAAAAGAATAGCTTGGAGACAAAGTGTGGACAAGGAACATTAGATTTTTCAGAAAATTAAGCGTTTTCCTTTTCATTTTTAGTTGTCATGGATTAGTAGTGCATCTGGTTTTATTACAGCTGAATAAAAATCCTGTGGTGACAGGGAATTTTATTTATAATGGGCACTTTAGTTCCTAAGACACAATATCAATTTATGCTTGGTTCTGTTTGCATAATGTTTTATGAGTGTCTGATTAAGCCTTTATTAAGCTATTTCATGAGGCTTAATACATCTGTAGTGTTGGTTCTGCTTCTGAATTGAAGCTTTCGTCACAGCTATCCTCATTTGTCATGAGATTCATTTTGTTAGTAATGTTGGCAAACAAATGCATGTATTTTTAAACTGCATAACTCAAGGGTACTAAAGCACTCCAAAAAAATAAACTTGAGACAGAAGTTAATACTTCATCAGTGTAGCTCATCATCATAAAAATAATATAACTTGATAAAAGTTATCCTAGTTCATGTCATGAAAAACTGTCAGATCATGAAATAGCTCATGAAATAACTTAATAAAGGCTTAATCAGACACTCATAAAACATTATGCAAACAGAACCAAGCATAAATTGATATTGTGTCTTAGGAACTAAAGTGCCCATTATAAATAAAAACTTAGTCCATCTCCTTATGATAAATGAAATTGAACTCTGGTCAACATGAAACTAGAAAAAAAGAAAAAAAAAAGTAAAAAAACCTCAAACCAACCCCTTCTTCCCCTTTATGCATCTCAAGAGAATAATTAAATTGGGGAGGGGGGGTGTTTTGGTTTTTTTCTTCTCTGTTTTTCTGTGGGAGCCTGCCTTCAGACTTTTCCCCACAATAGTCACATACTTATTGTCCCCAATATCTTCATAATCACTGCATAAACCCCAAGCCTTCCTTTTCGTGGGCAAACTGAAGCACCAGGAGCTTACGTGGTGACATGAAGTTCACAGGCAGAATTTGGTGTTAATTTTAATTCCTATGATGATGTATTTTTGTTGTTAAAGAGATGCCTTAGGAAAATGAAGTATGGCAATCGTGCATTTATTAAAGCCAGTGTTATTAAGAACACATTAATGTTAAGTATCTCTTAGCACAAGTGTCAGTATTAGAGCATTTCTTGGTGTCTTTATAGAGGAATACTGAAAAACAAATATTCGGATTCCCAAGTAGAATAACTGGTCTTTATTAAAAGAAGGATTATCATTTCATAAAATACATTGCTAACCACATACTTGAAAACTCCAATTTCTAACTACTTGTTTTGTACAAGGCGATTTTTTAATCTTACTCCAGTTCTCTTTGGATGGGAAGAAGTCACCATTAAAGTCTCCCTTTGTCCTCTAAGTCTATAAAAGTTGAATAAACAAAATGCTCAGAAAACTCCAAACCTGATTCTTCAACAGAGTTGCTTCACAGCAACTGCTTTACAGTTGCAATGATAATCTGAACACAGACTAAAGTCACCAGTTTCCACCCTTGGGAAAACTGGTTGTTCAGAGAGAAGCTTTTCATTATGTTCTTGTCTTGTGTTGATGGAAAAATAAAAGTAAACTAAGCAGTAAAATTATGGAAGCAGAGGTACTCTACGTTACAGTGACTGTGGAGGTACAGATGCTTACCCTCCTCTTCCTTGCTTGATCACATAGCCTAAAACCTGAATGTCATCCTTAGTAGCATCTTATCAAGGGCAGGGTTTGAAACAAAGGAGTCTGCTCTTCTGCTGTCAGCTGATCCTGTAGATGGATCATTCATGGCAATTTTTTGTTAAGGCATAAAAATAAAATACAGGAAGAAAAGATTAGCTTGCTTATCTCAACCAATTCCTCCACCATAAGGTTTGCTACCTAGATATCTAAAAAAATAAAGGAAACATGGAACTCACCTGCAGAACAAAGCATCTTCCTTATCAATAGAGTATTGCCATGTTCTCTACTGTCCAATGTTACTGGAAAATGATTATCCAAAAGAGTAATTTTATCATAAAACTTTCTTTTAAAGTAACAGTTCTTTTCACTTCTTCCAAAGCTGGCATGCTGCCAATGAAGCTAGCTGTAGATAAAAAAGAAAGCATGCATGGGGAAGCTATATAATGGATAAAACCGCTTTATGCTGAAAGCCACTTCATCTCCATGCTTCTTGAGATCTGGAACAATATCATTAGTTATCTTGGCTAATTTCCTCCCCTAATATCTCAGTTTGGTATTTCGTGCATCATAAACCATGCCACACATTCCTGTAGTACTTACACACCATCTAGCTTAATTTCACGTTCATAATTATTCTCCTATGCATTGCCAAGGGCTGGATTCGAGTAGCTGACTAATTAAAATGTTTGTGTGTCAAACCATTGCATTCATACCATATCTTCTCTACTCCTGTGTCCCCTATCCTGGTCTAGCGTATATGAAAAATATGGAAATGTAGAAGTCAACAGAGTATTGAACACACAAGATTTTGATGTCAGTTGTAGCACTTGAAAATGGGATAGTTGATGCTCATAGGCAAATCAGATGCTATTGCTGTCAGGGCTTGATGCACCATGCTGTAGGATTTGCTCTGTGACACTGCTGTAATAGAAAGGTTCATAAGACCGAGGAAGAAAAGATACTCCTATGTAGGATTTAACCTGGAGGACTGGAGGATAATGGTATTACCTTTATCTGAAATAAATGGTATTGAATACAATTGGAATTGCAATAAAATTAGAGGTTATGTTTTTTTCCTAAATCTGTAGCTTTTTCATTTAGCCATCAGATGAACATCTGTTGTAAAAATCCAAATCATTTTGGTTCTACCAAGTAAATGCTTAAGAACAGTTATTGATTTTATATAAACAAGATATGGATTTGAAAATGGTTTGTAAAATTTGTTCTAGCTTTCTTTACACACGTATTCTTCCTCTGTTCTTAAAACTGTTTACCTTAACATTACTCTTTGCAGAAAGATGAATGTTCAAAACAAAAAAGTATGAAAACCAGGAAATTGCTTGCCCTTTGTTTTCCATTGCTTTACCTTGCTTGTGTTTTAAGGTGGGAAGCAGCAATATTTATTAGGACTAGTGACTTACAGGTAAGTTGGACTGAGGAAAGGATTCCTTGGCTCTGATGTTGCAAAGGCTTCAGTATTTATGTACATTTGACAAATATTACTATTTTATATGTCCCAGAGAAAATACTTCATCGGTTTTGTACAACACGTAGTTAAGACAGAAATTCAGCATCTGACATATGGAGAGAAAGCAATAACTTTGCCTATTAAATATTTTTCAACTTTGATCATACTCAAAAGCTTTAGATATTTCAACTTGTATTAGTCATATGCAACTTTGCTTTTCTTAGGAACATAGAATAATTTAGGGTAGAAGGTAACACAGGAGGGTATCTGGTCCAGTCTTCTCTTCCCCTAACCCGGAGGTTATGAATACGAAATAAAGATATGGATAAATAAAGAATTTAACTTTTTTTTTTTTTTTCCCAGTCATAACCCTGTTTGAGCATTGTTCTGTCAATCAGATCCCTAGTCCACCATCAGGTGATAATGGATTAAGGAAGAAGGTGTTAATCTCGTAACACTTAAATAAATTCTTTTAATTCCCAATGAGCCACAGGTCTATGTTCTGATCTGTAGTTTGATAGGAGATGTAACCGAGGCAGTGACTTATTGAAATAGGATGAGTTATAAATCTTTATCCTCCTGTGTATTTCTGCCTATCCCAGTGTCCCTTCTTAGTATTGCATCAAATTAGAAACTTTGGCATAGAACATTCTGATCAAATATATTTGCAACCCTTAGCTGAAGTATTTTAAGGTTTCTGTCAACTTTGTGCAGACTTTTTGGTTTAAAAAAAGTAGTTGCCACTCCCTATTGTTGGGAGAACTGCTATACAAAGACCTAAATTACTAGCAATTAAGAAAAATCAACAAAGCTTTGAACTCAAATTTGGTTTTCACTTTTTTATTATCAGATGCTCTTTGATTGTGATATAGTGAGACATATTATGGATGATTGTATTTTGAAAATGAAATTATTAAATAATGAGATCATATATTAATAACATTTAGAGTTACTAGGGGAAATCTCATTGCTTAAATAATGCATCAGAACATCAAGTCCAAGGGCAATGTTGTGAAGTTGCACATTTTGAAGTCAATATAGTAGGAAAGAGGTTATTTTATTATCTTTTATAATTTATTTTTTATTCCATCCCAATCCATAAGTAGACATACATTATTTAAAAATAACTTTATTACTAACATTTTTATGTATTGGTGTACCTGTACTATGTTTACTTCATTAACAACCAGTTTGTTTTCTTCTTTAGTATCAATATCTCCATGTCTAAGAACAAATAGAAAATCAGAGTGAAAGAAATTAAGGTTATATTAAAGGTGTGATAGAATCTTGGTACATTCCAGGTTGAATTCACAGTTTACACCTGGCGCTGCTTCAGTGAGACAGAAAGAAGCTTCCAGAAGTGAATGATCAGATTATGCCTATTGCTTGCTCTCCTTTATTAGTTCATCTGCAATAGTCTACAACAGATGTGTGTGGCTTATCAGTTTGGCCTGACACTTGTGATTTTCTATGTCTATCTCAGTATATAGTTTGGAAGGAAATTCAGTAGAACAAAAAATCAGCTATCTATAATAAAGGTATAAATAATATGTAATAGTATAATACATAAAATCACATTATATAAGAATATATATGTATAT
>VZTL01013345.1:0-10355 GCA_013400535.1 Scopus umbretta
AAACAAGTGACGTAACCTCTCACCACCCATTGACCAATACACAGCCCATCCCTGAGTAGCAATCACTGTCCCCTGGCCAACTCCCCTAGTTTCTATACTGACCATTATGTCATATAGTATGGAATAGCCCTTTGGCCAGTTTGGATCAGCTATCTTGGCTATGGTCCCTCCTAGCTTCTTGTGCACCTGGCAAAGCATGGGAAGCTAAAAAGTCCTTGACTTAGTGTAAGCACTACTTAGCCACAACTAAAACATCAGTGTGTTATCAACATTATTCTCATCCTAATTCCAAAACACAGCACTGGGTCAACTACTAGGAAGAAAATTAACTCTATCACAGCTGAAACCAGGAAAGACCCCTACAAGGTCCAAGAACTACAATTCATTATTTAATTTTTCAGTGACAGTATTAAGGAGTATATTTTAATATGCTGAAAAGAAGGATCAGAACGCTAACAGCCCTACTTCAAAAAGCAATTACTTTCTTTAGTGTTTTAAAGACAAAGGTCGATATGATCTCTGTGTATTCAAGCATTTTCTTTTTAGTGAATGTATTTTTTTATGAAATAATTTTGAAAACAGCAAGATGAAAACAAATAATGTTTTGGTTTTTTTTAATTAAAGTGCTATAATTTCACAATAGAGTACAAACCTCACAAAATGATTTCAAGGAAAGACTGTTACATTGGAAAAAATAATGCTAACTCTCCCCATCTCTTTCAACACTTGAACGTTATGTACCCTTTTAGAAATGTTTACCTGTAATTCTGTGGGTGCCATTTATCATAATGTGATGTGTCTTCCAAATAAGAATGAACCTCTGCAGAAAAAGCTCACATTATGTACTGATGCTACATTAAGAGACCCTGTCTCCAAGCTGTCAGGAAAACTAATAAAACAGCTAATACAGTACATTTTCAGAAATATTGGCTTTGAGTACAAATGTTAAGGACACTTCAGCTTAGTAAGTAAAAGAATTATCTTGTCACTTCAGGAAATTGAAGTAAATAATCATCTACTCTATGTAGAGAGGAGCAGAAAAAATATTTATGCTGGAGTAAACTGCAACGCTCCTTGCATTCAAAGTTAAATTCAACAAATACATCAGTTAACAGTTTTATAACTTTAACAGATATTTTAAACTGAGTCAACAGCTTTAATAACATTACAGAATAACAAAAGTCCCATACTTATGATATGCTGAGTAACCTCATTTCTCACTGAATTCGGGGGGAGGTAATGATAGAAGTTTCATGCAAGTTCCACATACTTTTGTCTTGCAGTTTGAATGAATGTTTATACATCTTAATTTAAAATTTCTTATTTGGATCTGATTCTGGTTAAAAAAAACATATTTTTTTTTTTAATTCTAGATTAGTGTTCACCTCTGCAATAGTCATACAAAGCCAGACAATAACATTAATTCTTGGATCAGGTTCACTGATACGCCACAGAAAATTTGCAACGGTTCAGTGCAAAGAAGTCATAAAGCTCAATCATTAAATTCCTGAGGATTCCCTATAGGGCTACTGTAATGGTGTATATTTTGGGCTTATGCCCAGAGAAGGTTTGCTCGTAAAACGGGGTTAGTCAAAGATCTCTTGCTGCCAGAATAAACCTATGGGCTGTGAAGACAAGCACAAATACAAGTAACCTTAATGGAGGTGACATTATATTTATGACTGGACTGAACAATATCCAGTTACCAGTGAGGCCTAGCAAAACAAAGCTAGCGAATCTTGTCGCAGAGTTAGATTTCACCATTTTATGTATTCTTTTAAATTATGTGGGAACTTAAGAGAATTGAAATGGCGAAACATACTTGCCACAATGAATCTAAAATCTAATTCATAATATAATACTTAGTAAGACATCCAAAATGCTTATAACTCTTAATAATGCAACAGATACTGTCAGTACTTTATCCTCAAAATACAAGTTCAGTAAATGTGTTATCTTAAAGAACAACCATATTATTTTATTTGAAATATACAGAAAAGTAAAAAAGATATTATCACTTCTTCTGGCTTTACTGATTTACATTTTCACTTTGTAGATTTCAAAGATTTTTTTATCTGTTCTCAATTCCTTCTATATTCTTCAACATTTCCTTTAGCAGAACATTAGCCTGGTGGATTTTCTTTTCTTTTATTCCAGTGTTTTAGGTTTGTAATATTACTTCTTCTTGGCTTTCCCTCCTATCCCAGTTCATAATGTCCAGTTTATTAATCTTTGGCAATATTTTTAGCATTGTTTCCTAGTTTATGAATCATTCAACTACTGCTCCTAATATATATATATATATATATATGTGCATATACACATATACAAACATAATATGTATTTTATATCTATAATATATATATTTGAAATATATAAACATATAGGACATAAAATATATATAAGTAAATATATACTTGTTTCTATAGATTTGAATTAGTTTCTAATTGTCATACACATGAGAGTCCAGACTTACTCTGGTTATCTTTATTTCTGTACCATACTTAAGATAAAACTTTAAATTCCATCTATAAAAATTGAGGAAGATAAACACTTACACAAAATTAGTGTTTAACTTAAAAGTTAAATTGCCAAGCATAAGACATATTACAAGCAAAATTTCTTTTTTAAGTTTAGATAACTAGTCCCCTTTCTTAACCTCATGATAAATTTACCCAATTTATAAATAATCTATTTATATTTGACAAGGATTTTCCCTTCTGAACTGAACACTTTCTCTATTTATATCTCATTTCCTTAATAGAGCTGTTCATGCAAACTCCTTGCTCTCAGCTGGCAGGCTGAAAATTTCTTGTAAGTAGATGAAGATTTCATTGTTCTGAAGTTTTATTTGCATTTGGTGACTGGTGCTTATTTTTATGTTGTTTTTTAGTTTTGTGGGTTTTTTTCCCTGTTTTCCAGATGTTAAACTAGGTTTTGAATCAGTTTTCACTGGCCTTTACTTTGAATGAAAAGTTCTAATTAGTGTGATTTTTAAAAACCCTTCTGGTGTGTCAGTTTCAAAACCATGAAGTACAGAAAGAATGTTATCATCTTCCTTGTTTCTCATTCATGTTCTTTTTTTTTTTTTTTTTTCCAAAAGGGAAATGGTTCAGAAGAGGGAAAATGACTATTCAAAGAAACTTCAGATGGTGGTATAGGCGGTATCAACACCCATGTGCATGGAAGAGATATATTGCCAAGTCAGATGTTTTGTTCTTAGAATACTGATAAAATCTGCTGAAAATGTTGCATGATTATTGATAGTACTCTGGGGAACTGGAAAGTTCCAACAAATGTGTAAACTCCTGTAAGCATATAGAGATCACGCTACTAGATCAAACCATGGAACCAACAGCCCAAAAGCAACTGATGGTAGGAAACCTGAAATAGACTAAAATGAAGTGGCTGTCCATGTAAATTTACAAAATAAATTTATTCTTTAATCCTGAATAGTTTATTGCTGTACCTTCCCTACGTTAACACAGCCAGGCTTTTTATTTTATTTATTTAATAAGAGATGGAGGTTGTACGCTTGATACACAAATGTCCTGCCGCAGAGCAGCAAAGGTCTCTGGGCTCTGCTTATTGTTTTCCTGTTGAAGGACTGTGAATAGACAGTTTTCCAGATTTATTGTATGAGATGGAGAAAAATGGAACACTTTTCTCCTGGGACTAAATAATGACATATTTTCCTCTGAAAAGACATATGATGTAGAAATATCCTGGCTAAACTGATATTCTCACCAACCTAGCCTATCTGTCCTTTTTCCTTTTACTGTTTAGAAACTTGGAACAAGCTTGGAGCTGCTGTGGCATGATTTTTTCACAGTACTGTGGCTGCTTTGTGATGTATCTTGTCATTATTATGTGCTTCATTAAGTTACTTTAGTCACCTTTTTCTGAGCTGGTCTGTTGGTCTCTACTAAATAAGTAATTTCTCCATTTCTCCCTATAAAAACTGACCTGAACACATATATTTTCATGATCTTGGAAAGAAAACTGATGTTTAATTAGAAATAACTAATCTTGAATTTGGTAAGACTCATGGATTGTACAAGGGACACAACACTCTTTTTGCTCAAAGGTGTGGTTTAACCCCAGTTGGCAACTAAGCACCACACAGCCACACGCTCACCCTTCCCCCACCCACAATGGGATGGGGGCAAGAATCAGAAAAAAAGTAAAAGCTGTGGGTTGAGATACAGGCAGTTTAATAGGACAGAAGAGACAGAAGAGAAAATAATCATAGTGATAGAAGAATATACAAAATAAGTGATGCACAATGCAGATGCTTGCCACCCACTGACTGATGCCCAGCCAGGCCCCGACCAGCGATCGCTGCCTTCCTGCCAACTCCCCCCAGTTTCTAAACTGAGTATGATGCCTATACTCTATATATCGTATCATATATGAGATAGATATATATATATCATATCATATNTATACTCATACTGAGTATGATTCCATACTCTATACTGAGTATGGAATAGACCTTTGGTCAGTTTGGGTCAGCTGCCCTGCCTGTGCCCCCTCCCAGTTTCTTGTGCCCCTGGCAGAGCATGGGAAGCTGAAAAGTCCTTGACTAGCATAAACACTACTGAGCAACAACTAAAACATCAGTGTGTTATCAACATTATTCTCATCCTAAATTGAAAACACAGCACTATAGCAGCTATTAGGAAGAAAATTAACTCTATCCCAGCTGAAACCAGGGCAAAAACCAAACCAATCTCTACCTGACAGTCATAAAGACAATGCCTCTTCATCTTACCCTCCCACAGTAGTGATATACTCTTATCAACTGTTAGTTAGAATTTATTTTATTCTGAAATAGATGGGACTTAGAGGTCCCTTCTACCTTTGGTAATGTTATTTCATAATTACTCAACTAGGGTTTTTCTGCAATGTAGAATAACATAACTGTGCAATTTATGACCCACAGTACTTCTGATCCACATGCTTTCTTTGGTGAGAAGTTTGGCAGGGAGAAATAGGATCTCCAATGCAAGGCAATGAATCTGCTGGTAGAATCTGTTTGTTGCCATCCTTTACAGGTGCTCTGCAGACTATCCTCATTGTTATTAAATATGTGAGCTGGTCTAGGACCCTTCTTATTTTCACATCATGCATAAACCTTAAGCCAACCTGTAGGTCTCTTGTTCTCTGAGGTAAAATGCTTCCTGCTAGTCCTTCTGATGGTCTTCATTCAAGTGGTAGTGGATTTGCTATCTTGTTTTCCAAGGAGCATTTATAGACTGACAGACACCCTCTCAAATATTACAACAATTTTGAGAGAAACTAAAGTGTGAGTTGATCTTGGTTTATAGTGACATTTAAACTTTTTTTGTTTTAAATTATCTTCAAAGAAGGGAAGGAATTAAGTCAGGTGGCTTTTTAAATTAATAAATATCACTTAGATACATACCTCCTGTAGTTCAAGAAAAAGCAGCAGGTATTTTGAAGACCGTGTGCCTTTGACTAAAGGAACAATCAGAAGTTGGCTGAATGTGCCTCACTGGTAATTTCAACACCTGGAGTCCTGGGTTGTCTTGCAAATGTGCAACTAGCTAATATTTATCATGCTATGTTTCATCCTAGTATAATTTTTTGCAATTTACATCACTGTAGAGGATCTGGAGCTATAATGTGCAGTATTTTGAAGTTATTTGAGTAGCAGGGATTTTACAGTAAAAACATGTCTTCTTCTGTCACACAGTATTACACAATATGAAAACATGAAGTAACTTGACACCGAAAAACCAGTGGAATGTTTTCTGCCGTGCAGGCATACATTGGTTTTTCAGGTAGAGGAGAACCTTAGACTGCCTCCAAGGAATATTTGCCGCAGGCATTTCTCATGTTATTGTCTGCTGTTTGATGGTGAGCAGTACAATGCCTGTATGTAATGAAAAATGATAAATATTGTAACTACTTACAATTTTGATATCCTTTCTTTTGCACTTGAAAGGCATTACTGAATTTATTATAGGTTGTGAACTGAAAAACACTGACTAAAGCAGATATTAACAAAATCAAAATGTAAAGCCTAGTTTTGCATCTGAACTGTTTCTGGAACTTAACACTCAACCAATCTTACTGTTGAAAGCGTTAACAGTTTGTCTGGTTTAAAAATAGTAGGAACATAAAATGAATGGTAAAACTTTTCCTTAACAGTGTCAAAAAAACCCAGAAAATTTACTGAGGTCTTTTCATCGTAAGAAATGTTTTATTAGAAAACATATATTTATATATATAAAGCTGCAACAAAGCAAGTTAGACTTAAATTTATATGACCTGCACATATTTAATTAGACTTGAAAGATTATTCTCAAAGCTAGAAAAGCAAAATCAGTGTGGTAGATTATTCAGATCATGCAATATAGACTGTGAACTGTTCTTTTAAAAAGAAAAGGTAAAAGACTTCAAATTTGAGAAAGGAAGAATTTCTTTTAACTTTCCAAACAATGTGAATGTAAACGGCTTGCTTTGCTGGATGTTATAAAGACATGGTGAAGCTCTCCAGTTTTAAGTAGCTTGTTTAAATGAAGCATAATTTCAAATACTGTGTAGCATTTTGAATATAATTACAAAACTGTGCATTGTAGATTTGAAAAAAAAAAAAAATCCCAGTAAATTATTTGATGTTACTGTGAAATATTAATCTTAAAAGACCAGCTGATTGATTTGCATATTGTTCTGTCACAGGAACTCAAAACTAAATGGTTGTAAAGAAAAGATAAATGTAAATTTATTTAACTAAAAGATTCATCTGGTGGGACAGTCAAAGAATATATATTTTATTTAGGATTATTTAGCATCTTTATCTTTTAGGAAAATAAATTAGGAAAACAGAAAATTATTTTTTTTTCTAAATTGAGAAAGAGTGAAAGCATTAGCTAAGACAGAAAAATAAAACAAAACCACAAGTTAGAATGAATTACATATTACACTAGAGAGAAAAAGTATTGAATTATATTGAATCTTTATTTGAACCACTGGTATTCAATTGAAAGTGAAAAACTGGAGAACATGAAGATTAAAGGAGAATAAGAGGTGACAGTTTGCTGGAAATTGGACTATAGATTTGCAGTCAGGGCCACACCACATAACCAGTAGTGTTCCTCATAAAACTAGCAATGAAAAATTCTTTTGCATACAGCATTGTGGTAAATACAGCTAAAAATACTGCTGTGAATCCCATGAATGTTATAAACAGAATAGTGAAAAATCAAAAGGAATCAAGAAATAAATCTCAAAATGGTCAGGAATTTGTGCAGAGGTTATTAAGGGTAGACAGAAAGAAGACATGAGTAGCCCAATATTTATAATTAATTAAGTGATAAATAAGGTTACACATTAATACTTCTGCATGATTCCATGGAAGCCCAATGCTAATTTTTGTTCCATGAAGATATTATTATCATCTCAAACAGCTTGCCAGAGAAGAGGCTCAGTTATGACATGGACACTGAATAGATAGTGGAAGAATAGAAACTCTCAGAAATGAAAGACTTATTATGATAAGACACATTTCTGGAAATAAAGATATTGAATGCAAAAAAAAAAAAAAAAGAAATGTGCAGAAATCTTTTATGACCGGTTGATGTCTTTGGAGGTGGTAAAAACTCAGAAAGAAATCTGTGGAATGTATTTGGAGCATCTGTGTACAGTTTGCTCAAAATTCCAAGAGCAGGAAGAAGGGAATAAACATGAAAGTTTATTAGGAACATGGAATGGATGAACAATCAGATTTGTACCATACAGATGGCTAGGTATCTGTATAATACCTGTAGGTGCTTTTAAAAATCCAGTACCACATACCTAATCAGTATTTCAAACATTAATCAGCGGAAGGACCTTTACTCAAGAAGGCTCATTACAGAGCTTGATTGTAATATTAGAACTACCACTGAGATGTACCACGCTAAAATCTGAAGTGTCTTGTCTGCTAGAGGAAGAAATCAAAGCTTGTGATTTCATTAATGCATATTATTAACTTTTGTGGTTTAATTGCAAGTGGATTTTGTACTAGAAATATAAACACGGAGGGGGACTGTTTTAATGTTAAAAGCAGATTTCATGAAAATGTACTCCCTCTCACACATGATTTAAACATTTCAAATCATTTTAACAAGTATTTAAAGATATTAAGTGTTTTGAGGAATGCTAACCAGAAAGAGTTCAATATCACTGTGCTATTTTGTTAATACAAGGTCCACTTATTCTTTTGGCACCTTGGCGTATCTAGCCTGATATCCATACATTCTTGGCACAAGACCTACAGGAAATTCTGGTGTTTTTACTTAATATTTTCTATCTATTTTTTTCAATGTCCTATACAATATAACACATAACTATTCCTAGAAATACAAACAAGTATTCCTTTCTCCTTGTCAAATGCCACAACAGTAAGTGAAACAGATATTTTTTTTCTTATCTTCTTTCAGCCCAACTTCAACGCCTTTTCAGCATAATGTCCAGTCTGAATAGGAAGACTAGACAACCATTTAAATCAAACATTCTCTTCGCTATAACCTGAGGGCTGGTGTATAGGGTGTGGCTGGGATGGAACTAACTTTCCTTGTAGCAACCCTCATAATGCTGTGCTTTGTATCTGTAGCCGGAATGGTGTTGATATCACACTAGTGTTTTGGTTACTCCTGAGCAGGGCTCATACAACATCAAGGCTGTCTCTCCAACCACCTCCCATCCCTGCTCCAAAGGCCAGTAGGTGGGGGTTGGGTAAGAGTGTAAGAGGTTGGGAGGGGACACTTGAAGAATTTGAGATAAGGACAGTGATTGGGAGAGGTAACAGGAAAAACATGGATGGAACATTGCCAGAGAGCAGAATAATTGTGGGGAAATATATTTTTTTATATATTTTTTTGTAACTGTGATGAAAGGATGAGGGGTGGAGTGTATGTAACTAGTCCACTTTTGTCAGTGTTGTTACAATTTTATTTTGACTTTGCTGTAGGAAATTATTTTTGCTGATTGTATTAGACTTTCATGGCAAAGTTTTTGGTAGCACAAAGGCTGAAGGGGTGGCTTCTGTGAGAAGACATCAGAAGCTGCCCTCACGTCAGACAGACCCAGATCCAACCAGGTCCAAGACGGACCCACCGTTGGCCAAAGCTGAGCCAATCAATGGCATTGGTAGTGCCTCTGTGATAGCATATTTAGAAAAGGTAAAAAACACTGTGCAACAGCAGCCGGGAAAGAGGACTGAGAAAATTTGATAGAAACAGCCCTGTAGAAACCAAGGTCAGTGAAGAAGGAAAGGGAGGAGGTTCTCCAGGAGCCAGATCAGGGATTCGCCTGGAGCCCATGGTGAAGGCCATGGTGATGGAGTTTGTCCCCCTCCGGCTCATGGAGGTCCATGATAAAGCAGATATCCCCCTGCAGCCTATGGACGACCCTATACTGGAGCAGGTGCACATACCCAAAGGAGGCTGTGACCCCATGCACCGAAGCAGATTTTTTGATAGTACCTGTGAACCCATGGGGGGCCCATGGTGGAACAGTCTGTTCCTGAAGGACTGTACCCCATGGAAAGAACCTATGTTGGAACAGTTCTTAAAGAACTGCAGCCTGTGGGGAGGACCCACATTGGAGAAGTTTGTGAAGGACTGTATCCCATGGGAAAGACCCCATGCTGGAGCATGGGAGGAGCAGCAGTGACAACATATGATGAAATGACCACAGCCCCCATTCCCCACCCACTCCGCACTTCTCAGGGAAAGGTGGGGAGGTAGATGGGTCAGGAGCAAAGTTGATGCTGGGAAGAAGGGGGTGGGGACAACGTGGTTTTAGTTTTGTTCTTATTTTTTACTATCTAAAATAAAATCACACCAGTGCTGTCTAATCTACTTCATGGTTGTCTTTTTTATATATTCTTGGATGAACTATCATTAGACAAATGATGACTGTGCATATGCAGATACTGAGAGTGCATGTTCCAAAAAAGAGTGAAGGTATAAGAATACATGAGAAATATACCCCATACTTTGTGATTTCATGTGCTGGACGAGATCTTCACTGTAAATCAGTTAATAAAAGGCTAAATGGAAATCTTTGGACTTCTCTGACTTACAGCTCGTATAGATCTGCCTTAATCACACCAATGGCTCATGACCAGCTGAATGGCCAAACTGCATGACAGGTCAATATATTTTTCATACCTATTTTAATATGTTGGCAAGTATAGTCTTATAATTTTAGTAAATGGCTGAGATTTCAAAATATTATGTCCTCATCTTTCTAAAGAAAAAGTAACAGAATACATACAAGTTTTCATGCATTTGAGCTTTTTTCTTTAAGAAGTAGGCTATACCATTACTGTATTTTTTTTT
>VZTL01013346.1:0-25039 GCA_013400535.1 Scopus umbretta
ACAACCCTTTGAGCCTGGCAGTTTGGCCAGTTTTCTGTCTATCTCTTTGTCCACTTCCCTAGTCCATACTTAATCAGTTTGGAAATGGGGATGTTATAGGAGTCAGTATTGAAAGCCTTACTAAACTCAAGATAAACAATATCCTGTGCTCTCCCCTTGTCCAACAAACCAGTCAAGGCTATCAGGTTGCTCAGTCATGATTTTCTCTTGAGAAATCCGTGCTGAATACTTCCAAACACCTTATTTTCCATAATGTTTGGAAACAGTTACCAGGATTATTTGTTCCATCACATTCCCAGGGACTGATTCGAGCCTGACCAGCTTGTCATTCCCCAGGTCCTCCTTCTTGACGGTAGCAGTGACATTCACTTTCTTCCAGTCCTTGAGGAACTTCCCCTGGTTGGCCCAACATTTCAAAGATAATTGTGATGACATGGGCCAGCTCTTCCAGGAGGGTTTCTTCCAGCTGCCTGAAGAAAGCCTCATCTACTAATTCTTCCTGATCAGGCAGTTTGACTACAGTGACGATGTGAAGATGTGGATGCTGTCTTTGAAGATGAGCTGAGAAACTACTTGGAGCCCCTGTGCAATGTGGGACATCATACCACCTTCCTCTGAAACCGTATAGTGCAAGTGCAGATGCAGCTCACAGCTGCAGCTGTTAAACATCCTATTTTATTTTAATCAAGTCCCTCTCCTTACTCTTTCAGTAGAGGAATTATCTGTATTTCCACCCTGCTCTCTCATGACTTATTACACCCCTTACACAGGTAGAATACTTCGAAAGACCTGCTGTTAAACACTTCAACAGTAGCAGTTCTACCCTTGTATGAGAGATGTGATGTCACTTTGTCCCTTCTGTTTCTCCAGCTTTTGGTATTTTATATCTGGGAGATGTAAGTGGAGGGACCTAGGGGAGGGACAGCACCACCCTACATGTCATAAAGCTCAGGTAAGATGCTTCTACAGGAAATTAATATCATAAACGCAATGCCTGAGCCTTTGTGCAAGTAACTGAAGGAGTGGGAGCAAACAGGTCCCAGCAAAAACGTACTTCCACAGCAGCCAAGCCAGTCACCAGTTGCTCTGTTTCAGCTTCCTGTGGGCTAGGGCCATTCAAATGTCTCTACAGCATCTGGAAAAACTATTTTCCATATAAATCTATATACATAATATTTGTCTCTTTAAAAGTATCTTAACTTTAGCAACAATGTCATCAGCTAGCAGTCCTTTACCGAGGGACAAAAAGGAGGCTTTAGCCCTAATAACTTTGGAGGTTGTGATTTTTGCCAGTCACCTGACAAACCCTTTGGATGTTGTTTGTTTCTTTGAGATACATATAACATGTGTGCCTTTGATATGTGTGCCACCAGTTACCAAATGTTGTACATTGTCCATATAGCAACCCACATCAATAAGATGCTGTTTGGCATTTAAAAATAAATTTAGCATTGCCAATTAGTCAGTCACGCCTCTGGTAACCTTATTCAATGTTATGGTACTAATCATTTCTGGAAGGCCTTGACATATTTTATAATTGAATTGCCAGGTCTGCATTTTGCTGCAATTCATTCATATCTAAGTGTGACTTGTTAACCGCATTAAGTTGATTTCTTTCAAAGGCTGGTGGGAAGCATGGAGTTCTGATTCCTGTATTTGTATGCGATTACAGTGTTCTGACAGAGTACTGGGACAGTAAAGGATTTTGCTATCATTTTGTGACCTGAATGAAAGGTTGAGGATGGCTCATCTGTGGATGCACTGCTTACTGACTGACTGGTATTTGCTGCCTGTTTTTTTTTTGCTTTCATTGAATCAGAGAATAGTTTGAGTTGGAAGGGACTTTTAAGGGCCATCTAGTCCAACCCCCCTGCAGTGAGCAGGGACATCTTCAACTCGATCAGGTTTCTCAGAGCCCCGTCCAACCTGACCTTGAACGTTTCCAGGGATGGGGCATGTACCACCTCTCCGGGCAACCTGTTCCGTGTTTCACCACCCTCATCGTAAAAAATTTCTTCCTGCCTGTCTATCAGCATGTGTATCTTCCTTCTTGTCTAAAACTCCAGTCTTACCTTTTGGGGGTGGGGTTCCTATAAATTTTATTTACACACTTAACAGAGTGCCATGACTTTGAGTTCTAAGTCACATAGTAAATAAACTAATGCCCTAGTATCTTCCCCTTCATTTTTCTTCCCTATTTACTAGCTTAGAGGACTTGGCAGCTACAAAAAAGGGACATAATTCCTAGTGTGGATTACTGAGTAGCATTAAGACTGCTTCAGCAAACCTTCTTTGCATCAGTAGCATTGTAGTACATATCCTTGTGAAGCACAATCTTCGTGTGAAATTGCATGTCATTACGATAGGCTTATATCAAAATGCAAAGACAAGTATCCACACTTCCGTCAGCTCTCTGCCATGCCTGCCTGGACTTACTAAAATGAGATTAAGCTGCTTGCATTGAAATCTGTATGTCATGCATGGCACTGAATGGGGTTACAAAGACAGTCTATATACAGCTGAGACAAAACAGTTTAAGGAGAGACTGTTTTAATGGGGCTTTATGTTCAGAACTCTTAGATACCTGAAGCAGCAATGTCCATAAGCTTTGCAGGGGATTCAGAGAGGGAAAAAAAAACCCCGTTCAATTATGTGACCCTTTAAATACTACCATCAGGCTTGGAGGTAGCTGTTCCTCACGTATTGCTCAGTGTAGTTCCAGCCCCCAGTAGAAACAATCCGTTGTTTATTCTTGCTGGACACATTTGAAATCTGGCACATTTGGAGTTTTACTGCTTTGAATTTCAAGGAACCAGGTAGCATTAATTACTTTCATTTCTCCATGCAGGGCATGTGAGCCATGAATAAACAGTAACCCCTACAACCAGTCTGCAGCTGATGCCCTTCACTTTCAATACATCAAAACAAATTCATACTGATCTATGGGCTTCACAGGAGTGGGACTTAGGTTGAATTTGACCTGTTGCATGTTTGTACCATATGGTATCAGACACTCTACTTTCTCCTCTAGACCTATTTAATTTTAAACTCCTGATGTTTAGTAGTTTCTTTAAACGAAGACAGTCAGCAATTCTCCACTATGAACAGAGTAAGTCTGTTTTTATTCCAGTTCACTGGAATAAGTGTCCACTTTATGAAGAAAAAATTGACTACTCTTGTCTGGTCATTAGAGCATAAAAACATAATTAGGTCTGAGATAGCTATTTCTTGAAAAAGGTGAGAAATTTATTGTCCAAAATGAATTCTCAGATTTGATCTTTGGTAGAACAAAATTAATCTGTGAGTCTCAATTGATAAACTCTCGTTCTGCTGGAGAAGATCTCTGTTTATCACTGGTCAGTGTTGTGCCTTTCAAAAGCACAATGATGACAGAAGGGATGATAATACTTTCTAACCTGCTTAAACCCTCTTCATCAAAAGCCACCTAGAAATGGGATTTTTTTTTCAGCAGAGTTCCTAGACAGGTAGCTGTTTGTCAAAACTATAGTGTTCTTTTTCGTCTCTCAGAACATCTGTCCTGTATTTCCTTTGCCACTTTTGCAGGGTGCAAATAACAGCAGGCACACAGACAGAACTATTAAAAATGTAAGAGCTATTCCAGTAAATCAGTTAGTTTGCAGTAAATCAGTTAGTTTACCATTACTGAAGTTCTGTATGAAGTGAGACTCACTGTTGGCAGCACAGGATTTTGTAATAAATAATACAAAATATTCTGTTTTTTAAAAGGGATTTTGTGGAGAGACTTCAACAATAAATGATTTAATGGGGTATGTCATGATCAATGGAGCTGCCTCGTTGCATCTCAGAACATTGAAAATCCTGGTGTACACAGAATCCTTGGAGGACCTTTGCCTTTTAAAGGATTGTTACTATCAGCTGACACTTACTCTTTTCTAATTTTGAAAAGGTGAAAATCTGAACTTCTAAAGCTTGTGAAGAGTTCAGCAGGGCAAATTATCTCTCCCTACTGGAGGCTGCAGTAACATCAAGTGAGATACATTATGGTTAGCAGAGGCATCTACCTAGATGGGCAGAGATCCTTCGGAGATTAGAGTGTGCAGAGGAAATGATTCTCCCCTGGAAAGGGAAACCACTACAGAGAATTAGATGGGCACACAGGGGAGAGCATCTCAGAAATAGATGGGCTCCATCAAACAGATTTCCTGCTTTGTAGAGAAGGACAGAGACAAACGTATTAAGACTTGGGGAAGCTGGACAAGGTAGAAAGAAGAAAGCCATAAGGTGTTATCCCA
Organism: Scopus umbretta; assembly: GCA_013400535.1. Lineage (NCBI taxonomy): Eukaryota > Metazoa > Chordata > Aves > Pelecaniformes > Scopidae > Scopus > Scopus umbretta. The sequence goes on from VZTL01013346.1 coordinate 4,275, forward strand.
TGTCCAGCCCACCCATCCATCAGAGCCTGTTGCCATCAGCAGACATATTGATATGTCAAAATCTCATAGATATGGCTCTGCACTCCTCTCAGATACTGAAGCTATCTGAGTCCCACAGACTGGCTCTACCCTCAATCAGTCACAATAAAGAAAAACTTCCAGTCCTGTATCATTCTTGAAGGTCTCAGATTCTCCCACATTCATCTACTTCCGTTATATTGTCTAACACAATCAGATTCATCAGGAGTTTCATCAATGCCAAATATAAGTTTAATATAAAATCCCTACATTTATTCTGCTTATACATCTAAGGACCACACTAATTCTATCAGGTTCTTTCATTTTCCTTGTTTACTACTTTAGTTTCCTGTCATCTGCACTTTTTGAAGATAAAGGTGTTCTTTCATTCCAGACTGAAAAAACTACTCAAAAGCCTAAGGCCAGGGACCAGTCCTTGCAGAACCTCATTAGAAATACCTCCACTCGACCATAGTCTTCTGTTTAGAGAAGTGAAAAAAAGTTTTTGGAACTCATATGCAAAGCAAGGCCAAAAAAAGAGTAGGTCTTGGAAGCTCATGGGTGGATAATCACAGCAGAAAGATCTGTAGGAAAAAGCCTGCAGGAATAGAGAAAAGAAGTGATCAACGAAGAAAACTACATCTCAATAATCATGAAGTATCGGGATAGCCAAACAGCATCTGGGATTATGAAAACCAATTAAGGGAAAAAGGAATGGGGACATTTTCCCAGGAGGACGTTACGGTCCTACACCTAAATGAATAATCCATCTTTCAGAAAGTAAATGGTTTCCATTTAAGTAAGTCAGGGCACAGATGCTGGTTAGTGCAATGAGTGTAAGGACATGCAACTTACTGTTCCCAAGGTGGAATTAAAACTCATGGAGGTCAATGCAGCTGGATCCGATGGACTGGACAATATTCATCCTATACACGGAATGAACTAGCATTGAAACTGCAAAATTTTGTATTGAAACTAGTGAATTGAGATCTTGTGCCATATAAGTAGCAAACAGTAAAATTTCTGTCTATGCTACCAGAAAGGGAAAAAGTGACATAGCAACAACAGACCCATTAGTCTGAATTCAGTGGCATACAAGGTTAAGGAACAAATTTTAAAAGAAAGAGCACTGAAATAGATGAAGATAAACTGATAAAATGCATTAAAAATAATTTGGGTCTGACTTGTCTCATGTTTTTATTTGATGAAATAACTGATTTTTTAGACAAGAAAAAAGTAGATCTTGTTTATCTGGATTTTTCTTTTTTATATGGAAACACAGAAGAAGTTATTAGTTATGCTGAAGAAGATGTACAATGCTTATAAGGAATAATGCACAGACTGGAAGACAGATAACAGTCTTGTAACAAAAGAGGAATCATCCAGATTGAATGAGATTATTAGTGCATTCTTCAAAGGCTGCTCTTGTGACTGATACTATATTTTTTCACTAATGATAGTCAGAATAATTAATCCCATATCCCTTGCATTTTGATGCAGTATTATAGTCCCAGTGGGAATTTGCCTTAGCTGATCAAATAAAGTCTTGCAAAATTTTGGGCTGGGGGGAGGTCAGTCCTCAAGGACTGTTTTGGAAAGCAATGTTCAATGTCTTTTATAGATTAGCTTAGCACAAAAAATGGATATTTGTTAAGGAAATCTTATTGACTATGTATGACCCAGACTGATTTGATAAAAAAATTTAAGTCTTTAACCTGCGTTGGCTGTTTTTTCAGATTATCCTCTTAGGTCGGCTCCTTTGAATTATAGCCTACCCTTTCATGGAGACATTAATCTCTTATTTTACTGAGATCCTTCCACTCTGGTCTGAGGTTCTGGCATGTCAAGGCCAGCAAACCAGCTGCTCTGAGTTGGAGGGAAGATCCCACACCTGACAGCCCTGTAGCAGACTGCAGTGTATGCCACTGTGGATTACCCAAAGGAGTGATAAACTGCCATCAAATTATAAAACACAGGAGACTGCAAAAACAACATCTCTGAGGAGTTTACTTAGACAGCAGGAAACTGTGCTGGAGGCAAAAAGAAAAATATGAGTATCCAGGAAATATTAGTAAAAATCCCAGGTGCACAGCATGCCTCTGAATGTTCAGAGTACCGGCAAATATTGACTCCAGCTCTAGCTGCTTATAACAACTGCTTTGCCAAGTAATAATGATGGAGACTGATTATTTGCTTTTCCTGTTTTTTGGTGTTTTTTTTTTTTTCTTTTACATCTTTTCTTGTTATAGATGGTTAATTTTACTGTGGAAAAAAATAGCTCTAGAAACACAGCTCAACTATTCAGTAGGTTACAGAGAGCAAAGAATAATCTGGGGGTAAGTTCTCTCCAGCAAGACTCCAACAAAGGACCCATCGGTTAGAAATGAGCATTATATCATACTTTCAGACTATTCACAGGATTAAACCAGCTGTGCATACAGTAAGCTCTCTTTACAGATCTGAGCGCAACACAGGCACTGAGACCCATTTGTTTTGGATGATTTTCAGGACACAGCTATTGTTTATATTGTGCAGTGGCCCAGGGCTGCAAAGAGGAAACTGTAAGTTGTAACAAGCAAGCGGGAATGTGCACAGTGCTGCGCTCTAAGAAACATCAGCTCTCCAGCTGGAGATGGAGGCATTTGGAGCAACTGCAATGACAGGGATGTTGACGTTGGAAGTGGGCTTTTATGTTATAAGGAAAAGAACCAAAAAAGAAAGAAAATTCTTCAAGGTGGTATGGTCAGCTAAGCCTGGCACTGACTCTGCTTCCAGGTGTATTACTCAGCCCAGTTCTGTTGACAATAGTGGTGAAAACCTTGTGAAAACAAGATAATCAGAAGCAGATTTTGGCAGTAAAATATCTAAGTACCTTTTTGGGTTTTTAAATTTTTTTTGAGGGCTGAATTTTTATTCAGAAAATTACGTTCTGGGGTCTTGGTAAAATTCAGTATGTTGCAGGATCAATATGTAAGTACTAGGCAGGCCTGTTCAGAGATGGTCTGCTGGCTGTGGGCAGGTTGTTGAGGAGGGAACCATGACCAAACACTTGCTCTTGCACCCTGCCAGCTAAATGCAAGACAGACATATTGGTTGCTTCCCATGTGAGTATCTTAACTCTCTCTTGCCCTGAGGTAGCCTAATTATCAAGTGGGGAGCAGGAGAGAGGAGGGGGTTGTGGGAAATAGTACTTCTCCTCTGCAACAGTTGAGAAAGTTCAGTAGTGAGGAGGCATGACTGCTGGAGATAGTCTGACATGTGGCTGGTGTTAATAGAAGGCAGCTGTTCAGCCTCAGCTTAAAACATCTAGGATAAATCCGGAAGTGGAGTTACAAAACAGAGAAACACGATATATGGCCAGAGGAGTAAGATCCTTAGGAAATGTGTAGTGCACTAAGCAAAAGAAGGCAGTGAATAAAACACACGTACCACATCAGCTGTGGCCTGGCACGATGGCAAAACTGGAGGCAAGAGGCAGAGGCAAAGGCTGGCAGGGCAGGTTGAGCCCTGGCTGTGGCTGCAGCCCCCTCTCTGAGGTGGGCACCAAGGCTGGGTGCCGGGAGAAGGCAGAGGCAAGCTGGGTCTGAGCTTTGCTTGCTCCTCCTAATATCCTTCTCTAAAACTTTTTTCTTTTCTGTTATTTAAAAAAACAAACAAAAAAGTGGACAAGTTTCCATGCATGTGTTTCACTGGTCTGGGTTGCCTTTCTCAGCGCAGGCGTAAGGGTGGGCAATGGTGTGGTCAACTTACCCAGATGGCTTGGTCCCTAGCCCTCTGCCCTGGCCTCCCAAAACCCCAGCTCTCCCCTCTGCAGGTGCTACTACTCTGTCAAAATGTCCCAAGCAGTGAGATGGTTTCCTACTATGAACCATTTTAAACAGAAACTAGTTGTAGGACACTGTGATGAGAGAGTTAGGCTCTATTTTGTGTCTTTGCTTGCAGGCAGAGTTGTACTAACTCTCCCCTCCTCCCTGTTGAACAGGACTCATATCTGAACATTGCTGTGCAATACTTCAATAGGAAAAAATATGAAGAAAACTAAAGAGGGAAACCCGTGGGGAAGTGAGTGTCACAAGCAGCCATTTAGCTGAGGTGCTTGGGAACAGAGAAGGTTTAGAGACTATCACCTGATGTTGCTAACTCTACCAAAACCCAGGAGGTTCAGTAATTTCAGTTTAGAGGACTGAGAAAGTGGGAACGGAAGAATTAAAATAAAGCAATATGAAGGAGCAATGACACGACTGGACCCAGACAGGAAGCTGGAGGGATACTCAGTCTCTGCAGCAGAATTTAAGTGGAGAGATTTCAGGACTGCCTGGATACTGTTCCTTTCCCCATGCAAAACATCACTGATTTTAATAGAGCTTAGAAGATGGGCTTAGGAGATATTGTTTGGCTGTTTGGAAAGACATTTAACAGCACTTCTCACCAAGCTTAAATAAGAGTTAATGGGGCTGTCCTTACTGCCCTGTGAATAAGGTGTACATTTCCCTCCCCTCAACCTGTGGGGAATAAGACTTATTCTTATAAGACATATTTTCCTGCAAGAAATTAGTGTTCCGGAAATGAAGCAGATGTGAATCAGCACATCTTTGTGGGCTGTAATGGAACAACTTCTGTTCACATGACTGATGTGTCTGGCCCCTTACCCTCTGAGACTTGGAGGGCAGGGATTGTTTATACCTAAGTGCTGACCTTCACCTTTGCTAATGTTCTCAGTCACCTCTAAAGAAAACGAATGTAAGTACTGGAGTGATTGGTTATGGGCACAGGTCTGACAAGTCTGAGGTTTGAGCATGAGAGTTGCTCTTTTGTGCTCCTGTTTCATGCTCTGCTGCCTTTTCCCTGCTCTGAGATCCCACGTCCCCCCAGGCCCTTTCTCTGGGTCTTCTCCCATATGGAGATGGCCCCCCTGCATGCCCTCAACCCACGTGGACCATCGCCTCTGCCACGCAGATCAGTGCAGGAATTGCATGTGCTGGGAGCTGGAGCGGCCTGAATGGCTCCCATATGCATTTTCCTAATAGCAAACACAGAGCATATAATTACTGAAGTCACAAATAGACTGTTAATAAACACCCACACTCAACTCCTCGAAGAAAAGATGTCATAACTTGTTTCATCGTTTTCACTGTTGTCAGTGAATGTTTTCTATTTAAGGGGAGTAGCTCAGGTTGGCACAGTGAAGGCACCAGTCTGAAGGCTGATTACATTAAGCACACTGAAATTATTGTCATATCAAAACAGGACTGGCTGAACATCTTCATTTTATTAATTTTTCTGACTGTAAATATATATATTTTTTTGACAAAACTGGTCTTCTTGCTAAAAGCATTCCTTTGTAGAGAATTAAGAGAAAACTATGCTTAGAAACTCATATTTCAAAATGGGAATTTCTACCTGAAAGCAGAAACCAAATTGCTGTAATGACTTTGGGAATTATAGGGTGCTCATGGTACCCTCAGAGCTGTGCCACCATGACCAGTTTGTCTCTCATCAAGTCATTCCAGAATTAGTACTTCTCAATTCACTTTGTCTCATGTCCAAAAATTTAGGATCTGGTACATGAGGGAAACCCAGCCTGGCCCAAGACCCTGACCCACAGAGGTAAATGAGGACAAAGTCATGGCTGTACAGCTCTTATGAGACATTGTTATAACCCTTCACTTCTCAGGTTTGGAGTGCCTGAAAAGGAATATATGGATTTTTATTTGATGTTTTTTGAAACAAGTCTAAAATTTCCATAAAAGTTCAACAGGATTTTGTAATCCTGAATTGCTTTTGAGTTACTTATGAAAATCAATGTTTCTTGCTAGAGTGGAAATCTTCCTGGTTTTGAGCTAGCTCAATAGTACATGTATAGGTCAAATCCACAGCTCTTTTTAAGAAAAGGGAACTTTAAGTCTGTAGCTTTTGCTGTTTCCTGTACAGATTCCTGTGAGATTCTGCACAGTTTCACTTTTCAACACTCAGCTGTGCCAGAAATAATGTATGCCTATGAAAACAGAGGTTTTTTTCCTAAACAATAACTTTCAGTTAAAAGCACTGTAGAGAATAAGATTAAGGGTTAGGGGCTAAAATTCTTGAATGCTGCTGGGAGAGCCTCCTGTGTAGCTCTGTGCTGGCAGTCACTGAGACTTTTTGTTAGATTGATTGGGAATTTTCCATTAAATGTTTGTCCTTTTGCTGTCAGAAAAAAGATTTTCCAGAAATGTGAAAGTATCCAAAGGGAATTTTCTACTTATACCAAAACATTTGCTTTTTCCTTAAGCCATCAAAGTGAAATATTGCATTGCTGTTCAAACCAAGTCATAGTGTTTCACTTTTTTTTTTTTTAAAAAAAAGGAGCCATTTTGTTTTGTGCTCAGCACTGAAGTGCAGGTGCCTCAAAGGAGGTGTAATTCATGGTCTCAGCTTTCCTTATGGGTACACTACAACCTCCCTCAGACCCCTGGCTCTCTCCTAATATTACACTGCCTGATATTTCCCAGAAACTGAATGATTCAGCTGAGCTGTCTGAAATCATATCAGAGTTTAGAAGCATTTTTGTCCCACAGAAAGTTCTGTTAATTACCCCTTCCTTTGATCTGGGATTAAAAAAAAACTTGGATTTCGCAAAGGACAGAAATTGTGATTTTTTGCTCAGCTCAGTGGCTTCTCTGGCTCTTGCTCAGTCACTCACTCTTCTGAAAATGGAAGAGAAATTGCTCCAAACAGAAGTGCTTTAGTGTGGCCACTGCTTCAATTTGAATTCAATTGCACTTAGAATAAGCCTGAGAGAGAGTTTGGCAGATACATAATGTGTTAAATGACGTGAAAATGTAATTATTATGATATGGCATGCATTAAGTGAGAATTTCTGATGTAGGTAAAAAAAGCACCAATCCTTAGAAAAGGATATTCCTGAAGAATAAATGGTAGGCAAGTGCCAGGAAAGTGAGACATAGCTTTTAAATTTCTTTTAATGGTTAACTTTGGCTCTAAAAATAAAAATGTTGATTAATTACTTTTTTTAAAGCACTTTAATAATGCCTCTATTTAACCTCTACAGTAACCTGGTGGAGCAGCTGAATTTTAGTACTGTCAATTTAGAGATAATTAAGGAGCAGATCTGTTAAAACATCTTCATTTTGGATGCCTTCTATGTTTTTAATGTCCATCTTGAGACACCCAGTGGCTGAAGAGCCTCTGCACCTTCTGTTGGTCTCAGGCTGAGTTGTGGCACCTCAAAACCTTTTGCTTCCGAGACCCCACTGTGAGAATCTGTGTCCATGGGCATCCACAGTGATAAAATGCTCCTGAAAATGCACCCTTGTGACTGCATTGCTCCATGCAGGGTCAGGTGGACAGTTGTCAGATCATTGAACAGATGCAGAAAAATGCCTGTAGGCATTTATCCTGGCTTTCCACCCCAAGTGTTGACCAAGTGTTTCCAGAGGCATGTTAAAATTAGTCCCATAGTGAGGCAGATTGAGAGTTAAGGTTTGATTTTTGGAGAAGGAATCATTTTGATGTGCACCTGCAGAAGAGCAGAGAAGGTCAAAGACTCTCCCCCAGCCCCCAGCCGCCTTCGGCAAGTGTCACAGAGGGGTTTGCAACCCCTCGAGCATCACATAACACTTGGCCTCAGGTAGCACCTCTGTTGTCCTAAGCTCTAATTGTTAGGATGCATTTTATCAGCTTGAGGTGCCTGAAATAACATCAGAGCTGTCTTATAACCCACTGAGTAGGGGAGAGGGTTTTTGCAGGCACTTAGAGGCACATGTTGCATATACAGGAATGTGGCATAAGGGTTTTTGAGATTGAAAACCTTCTGGGATAGTGTTGGACAACCGTATAGGGTGAAGGTAGCCAGCTGCAACTGCATTGCCTTCTGGGAGCTGCTCCTGCAGTGAGCGCAGCCAGGTCACCCTCTGCCAGGCAACGAGAAATCAGCAATGAGGGTGGTCGGAGGTCCAGTGCTCATGGTCACGCACTGAGCACCTCCTGTTCAGCAGGGTGGGTGCATCCAGCAAAGCCGGCCCATTTGGTTGCCACAGGGACAATCACAACCACACCTCTTAGGATAGATGAAAACTGTTTCACTACCTGCGGTGGTTGACACTTCTAGAAACACTGTAGTGTGTGCTTTAATCCTACAGCCCTCCTAAGGGTTTGTTTGCCAGAAGTCTAAGTCTTGCTTAGACTTGTCCTGGTGTTTTCACAGCCAAGATAGACTTTTCTGAGGACAATGAAGACTGAGGTCTTGTGTTAGGACATTCCTCAACTTGCCTTCAAGAGGTGCAAACATTATGGCTACCATCAGTAGAAATCTGTGTTCTTTCCCCCTGTAGGTTCTGGGGCAGTTGCTGGTTCCAAAGTAGCAAAAAAGAGAGGGGAGGGGAGAGGGAAGGGCCAAAGAGGACACTGGTGTTTAAAAATGCTTTATCAGGGCTTCTATTCTTACAGAAAAGCCAGCAGGGATGGAGAAATCTTGAAAGCAGCATACAAACAAAGGAGCAAGTATGGGAAAATGTGCACTTCCCTGTCACAGATTAATAAGAGAAAGAACATATTTTAAGTCAATGGATAAAGCACTTGCTTGACTGAATGGCAGGAGTTTAGTTCTGGAAGGAAACCAACCATTTGTAAAATCTGTGTGTTTCTTTGGTTAATTAATAAATAAAGTGAATTGTTGGAACGGGAACACAGAAACTTTCCTGTTTAAAGGTCTATGTAATCTAGCCGCCTGCCTCTGACAATGACCAGCACCAAATGCCTCAAAGAAAACTGCAAGGAGCAGCTAAGTACTGGGTTATGAAATAAATTGCAAGGGCAGTTTCTTTCTAAACTGCACCGGTCAGAAGTTGGCTTATGCCTTGATGTAAAATGTTTGTTCCCTATTTCTAGTGTTTCCACCTCTCACAGTATATAGAGTACTTGAAGCCCTGACCATGCACTTCTGTTATTAAATCTCAACTTTCTTTAAAACAATTGAACAAATAAACAAAATGAAAAGAAGCAGAGAAGAGAAAGAAAGAAACTGACAGCCTTCCCATTTTCGGGGAAGACAAGAAATCTCTTGACAAGAAATTTCAAAGGCTGACATGGGTTCAAGACAAAACTGGACAAATACATAAGAAATAAATGCAGTGTGTGTTACTAATTACACAGAAACCACTTCTAGCACAGCCACTGTTTCTACTTGAAAACAGTTGGAGACTGGAAGAATATGAGAGGAGAGTACCACATGTTCTTGTCCTGCTCTTACTCTTCTTTGGGAAGAGCAGCTATTGAAGACAGGACTAAACAGACTCGTGGTTGGATGGAGAATGGACTTTCATGCAGTAGATATCATTTATGTTTTGAAAAATCCTATCCAAATTCATAAGGTTAAAGCAAGAATCTCAAATTATTTATGTTTCATCCCCAAGCTAGTTTTGGTATAGTATCTGGAAAAGCTGTGGATTTTTTCCCCAACATTTAGGATTGAGCAAGTATCTTAGAGTTTCCAGGTATTATAATAGTTAGTGTAGCACACACTAGTCTAGTGTCTAGTGTTGAAATACTAGATATTGTAGTTGTAGAATGGTGGTATATTATATTTATTGCTATTAATAAATTATTATTATTATTAAAAATAATAGTAAGAATGTGCTGCACTTTCATAGAAACTACCAGTGAGAGTTTTTTTAAAAATAAGAACTTATGAGGACAGTTTTGTTTTAGCAACAATCCAAAATAACTTTTTTTTTTTTTTTTTTAAATAGGGAAAAAAACCCACCAGCTGTTGTCAGGCAGTGATTGCTTCTACTGCAAGACTGACACCACAGCACAAGTTTCCATTCTTGCCCAGGAAACCACTTGCCCACATGGCTTCCACTGGAACAAGAACTCGCTAGAGCTGAATGGGTGCTCAGTGCCCTGCCACAGCAAGGTCCTGGCTAAGGAGAACCATGGTGTGTTAAATACACGGCAGAGAGCAAGAGCCCCTGAGCTCCTGCAGCCATGCAAATTTGGAGGGAGGTAAAAATCATGAGAGAGGAAATGAGCCTGTTGGCTACTCCTGATACAAAAAGACATGCAGAATTTGTGCACGCCAGCACAAATAGTGTTTTTAAGGGCATAGATAGCATCTTCAGGGATGTTTTATTTTTAGCCTGAAAACTTTAATGTGGTTAATTAACTTCAATTGGGATGTACGGCATAAACAAGTAGGAGCCTGCTGGTGAAATTAATTATTCACCATAGGAAGGGCCAAGGTGTATGTGAGGATGCTCAAAATGGAAAAGGGGAATTTTCTGTCTGGAAATGGCTAAAAGCAAGGCATAACCTGAGTTCTGTGGGGAACATGAGAGGTTTATATTTGTGGGATGATTACATCGGACTAAAGTTAAGAAGGCAACAAACTGCAACTTGTGAGGGTTTCTTTGCACAGCTTTTCTGTGTGGGGTTACAGAAGCTACAGCACCTGAGAAGGTGTCAGTTCACTGAGTCTGCACTGGACGAAGAGGTTTGTGTGTGGTGTCATCTAGTGCAGCACATTGCAGCAGGGACAGAGACAGGCTGTGTCACAGTAGAAACAATGGTAAAAAAATGTTAACTAGAAAGGAGAAAGCAAACTCTTTAAAAACCTCTGTAGGTTCATCTCATCCGTCTGAACTCTGTAACACACCCACATGAGGAAAGCATACGAACAAACTGAGTCTGGCTGACACAGAGGTAGTTCTCCTTGGCGGGAAGTGAAACAAAAACCCCCGTCCACTTCAGTGATGAAGACTACAATCTCTTCTCAGCCACGCTTTGATTAAGTACCGTGCAGGTGTGAAGCAAGAGGCAATTACAAAGGCAGAGATGGCTGAATTTTACAGCTTGGTGCATTCCCATTGTCACAAGTCTGTCTACCACAGTCCTGTGGAAAACAGCCCTTGCAGTCTTGCTGGTGCCACACAGCTCCAGGAACGCTACAGACACTGCAGCAGCGAGAAAGCTGGAGGTGGCCCACATGTTCTTTCTCCGTCCCTAGAGCTAGCATATCCTTCAGGTCATGAAGGATGCTGCATCATTCATTTCTGGGTTTTCTGTGTGCGTGTAGATGTGCATATGAAAGAGAGAGAGAGTGGAAGACTGCTCATTTTTTTGTGTCCCTTAATTAGGAGCATTGTTACCATGGCTCTGAGAAGAATTCAACTATGATGGAGACGGCTGTCATCACTCCCCCATGATACAGCTTGCAGGAGGCCAATATAGTCAGCTTTCTGACTGAGTTAGAGGTCACAGTGGGAGGCAGAGGACCTACATAACAGCTCTGCCCATTAGAGAAGACAAACCAAAGTGCTTGTGAGTCATTGCTCAACATGTGCCTGTGTACAATTTTCTAGGCTCTCCAACCCAGAACCCCCCAGCCAGGATTCAAGGCCACTGCTGCTGGCTATGCTGGACTCCCAGGGCTGCATCCTTCTCCTGGGTGATCAGGCACGCGACCCTTCATTTCATGGCTGGGCTGTTTCTTGACTGAGAAAAAAGAGAGGGAGATGGTCTTCTCCCAGCTACACCCACCTTCTGCATCAGCATGGTGTGGTGATCGCACTGGCTGAGCAGTGGAGGCATTATTGGTGATGAGCCACTTCCACAGCTTTCTGACACGAACAGGGCAGCTCAAACTTCACAGGTCTGTCTGTGTCTGTGCTGCCTGTGTAGGTACCCATCCCTGCACCCTGTGACCCACTGACACCCTCTACCAGGTTTTCTTTGCTTACAACTCAGGGTTCAAATTGTAAGAGATGCAGAGAGATGGGCAGAAGGCAAGCTAAGTTGCCATGAAAGCATGGTCTCTATGAAACTTATTCAGGTGTTATCCTTGAAGACACGAAGGGAGGGAGGAAAGGACAGCAGGAACTTACTGACTCTTCTACTAGCCAGCATCCTCGCCCAGTGAACAAGTGTGTGTGAGCACCTGTGATGGCAATTTATAAACACCAATAATTAATCCTTATCCGGACCAGCTAGCAGCTTTCTCTTCCCTGTAGGTGACTCATTTCAGGAGGGGCTGCTTGTACGTTCTGGCTGGGTACCTCACCTTAGCAAACACACAGCCGTTCTGTGTGCTGCCGCTTTGCTTACCATCTGTGAGGATGCTTTTGTCCACAGGCTGATCCCATCTCTTCCTCATTGTAGACTGGATATGACCAGAGGACCCCATTGCCACTGATGTTAGGGAAGGAAAAGGCACATAATCGACTTTGTTTTGCATCGTTTTGTTAATAAGCCAGCTGTATGGGGAAATGTCATTTAGGCCTTTCTTTTGAGACAAAAGATTTTTTCCTGTCTAATTTAAAGCACTAAAATCTGCCAAATCTAGCCATTAGAACTCTACATGTAAATTCAAGCCATAAAGTTACCCAAACATTTAAAGCTTAAGTAAATTTGCAGTAAGATGTGCATAGATTTATTCCACATATGGCTCCCCATGGGAGTTTTACAGCTAAATCCCTGTGCATCTTATATCTTATTGTAAATACGTACGCTAATGATGCATAGAAATGGCTTTCACAACCGTGACTCGCCAGTAATTTTTGTTTGCATTACTTTTTATATTGCATTATAAAAAATCAGTGATGATTTAATATTGAGGAATTCCTACCACTTTGTTATGGCCCTCTACCGAGGAGAAACTAGCACAGAGATCTGCAAACAATGGTTTAATTTGCCTAGCCACTGTATCTCACCTACTTGCATATCAGTAATAGTCCATCTGCTGCTGACAGTCTGTTCCAAACATAGTAATATAACAAGTAATAGTGTTATAGTAATGTAACACATCACAGCAAACCATCTCATAAAGAACACAAAGTGTTTGCCAGGGTAGGTTTGAAAATACTTGGTTTGTGTGTTATCTTTTTTTGCCAGTGTCATTATATTAGCAATGAGGCTTATGTGAATAATTGCTTGATGCTTGAGCAGAAAAAGTTAATATTTATTCAGGAGAATGGTCTGTATGGAGAAAGATTGATGCAACTGGACACAAGTCTGTCATCAAAAGACGTTTTTAATATTTTGATGGTGGTAATTTTTTCCTGAGTGTTATGACTGATTTTGGTCCCTTTTTTCTTCTGAAAACGAGGGTAAAATCAGTATTATACAGCTGGACTTAGCAGTGGGATACCTATTGGTTTGATGAGAAGGGCTATGACTGCATCTTCCTAATCCATGCTACTGAACTTTTCATTCCAAGATACACTGAGAAACTTTTGTTCTCAATTGTGTTTGACACACACCTTTCCTCTAATGGGGAGAGAGCCAGAAATAGCAGTGGCAGCTGGCAGAGGGAAAAGTACCAGTGCCACCTAAGAGGGAAGGACTGCAGTCCTAAAGAAGACGGGGTTATCTGCTGAACCCTGTTTAGACCTGTATCCTCTCTGCTGTTAAATATTTCATCAGGAACATGCAGCCTTCAGGTCCAGAGTTATGTGTCCATATTCGTGTTGAAGCTTTTTTTTAATTGTACAAAGGTTTACAACTGAAGAAGTATGCATATGGTTTGTTTAGGATTTGGGGGTTTGAGGTTTTTTTGAATTCGTGCTAGTGGGTTTATTCCTCCAAGAAATGATGCTAATGACATTCTGGATATAACACATTTTTGTTACTAAAATGAAAGCACTGAACTATGTGCTTGATGGATATTCTTGTTTATGTGCAGCAGTCAAAACTTCTGTGTAAGTGATAAATCTTTAAATATTTGTAAGTGCCCTCCAGCCACTATACCATTNCCAGCACTACAGATGTCTGTCCCTTCTGATCAGGGTCTTGGGACAGAGGAAGAATGAGGCTGAGCCCCCACAACCTGTAATGCTGGATGAGACACTGCTGAATCATGCAGTAGTATGAATTTGATGTGGGTTAGGCAGGGGGGCATGACTGCATTTCTGCCCAGATAGTCCATGCATGTGATACAGAGTCTATGCTGGCTTCCTGCCAGCTTTGGCAGGACTGACAATACCTGTTCAGGAGCACAGCATGGTGTGGTACATGATACGGTATGAAGCCTGCCTGTATGAACATAACCTCTTGATATTGTTTCAGCAGATCTGAGCTGGCAGAGTGAATTTATTTTGGATCGATGCTTTGCATTATGTGGCCACAGCATTTCTGCTCCTATGTTAGCAGCTCTGAAGTCAGATTTGCTGTATAGTCAAACCATGGCTTGAATTGGCATAGAAAGAAGAGCTATTTAAGGTCATGGCTGTGGCAGACTGCTGGATCTGTCTTGAGCAGCTTGTGTAACTGCTCCACAAGCTTTGCTGGCTCCGAGCGTTGTGGTGTCTGAGTCTGTCACAGTATTTATTTCTGAAAAGGGGAAAGTAGCTAGAGAGGTACAAAAAGAACATGTTTCCACGGGTTGCCCTTGTTATACCAAAACTTCATCCAGCCATAGCATGTGTTGAAGTTCAAGTGGGTTCTGCTCTCCAAGACCGCATTTTATAAAGCCAAAACCTCTATTGCAGACACACTTCGGTCTATAAAGAGAAAGCATTATTCATTAAAATCAAACTCTCTGATGTTGAGATGGAGCTTTCCTGGGACTTAATTATATCAGGTTTAAAAGGACAACAGCCAAGGATGTTAGACTTTCCCTCCCATGAGAAGAAGTTCCATTTCCATAATTTTAAACTCCCTTTAAAAATAAGGTCTGGGAGAGAGGCTTTGGAATAATTCTTTTTCTGGTTGAGAATTAGAAATTAATAGATCTGAAATCTTGCATGAAAACCAGTGAAAAATGTGTTGCAAAGTTTATGAACTGCTCTACTCTCTAGCAAGGGCAGAGGACACCAGCTCCCTAGATTTCATTGAAATGCTATAGGGCAAGAGGTCTTTCAGTCTAGACAGCCCTTCTTTGCAGAATGGAAAACTTTAGGGTGACTAGGAGGAATAATTACTGAAATATTAGAAGTTAGACTAATTGAACATGCCATTATTGGTCTGTTTTTTATAACATCTTTTCCACACAGAGATTTTTTTTCCCAATTGATATCAGTGGCTTCATTTTGCCACCTCTGTCTGGATATAACATCTACCAAAGATCTAAGGTTCAGTAGAGTTGCCTGACATCCTTTCTCCCCCAGACACAGTGTGAAAGCAAGCTCCTATTTTGAAAAGTAGCTTGCATGTATACAGCTGTAGAATAGTTGCATATTTATTGTAAAAATATCCTGAAGTACCTAAAATGTACATATTCTTTGTTATTATGGCAGAAAACCAGTAAAATGATTTTTCAGAAGTCTAGTGGCACCAGTCTAGCAGATGTCTTCAAGTCATGCACCGGTGTTTAAGTTCAGACACTTATACCACATGGAAAGAATGGGTGGGAGGTGCGCATGGCAGAAAGCAAAGGCTGGGACAGGTCAATAAGACAGAATTTCTCTAGGATTGGGCTGAAGGTGTAATTCAGGCTGGAGATCCTCTGATCAGACTGGATATGTATTAACTGCAGGAGAATCAAACACCAAGTCCTGCAAAGAAACATTCTCTTGCTTTGTTGAAAAGACCATACATACTGGGAAACCTTCCAGGATGGCATAAATCTCCTCATTTTATACCTAACAATCAATGAGTCCTATGCCATTTTAAAATGTAGCAAGGTCTTAGGACTAAAGAATGGTAGTATGAGAGTCATGAATTAAACCAGCTTCCTTTAATGTAGGCAGGGCAACTTTTAGTATCTCTCTCTGAAAGTCCATTTTGAAATGAACTGACTTAAAAAAAAACATCTGTAGAGAAAAAAAAAGCTGTACAGAAATGTACAGCTCTCCTTTGTCGCTTTGTGGAATAAAATGACAGCAAAGGCAGAGACTGTTGATTTAAAATGCAAATAAGAAATGTGCTCTGCAGGACTTATGACCTCCTCTGTAGACACAGGTGGAACTTAGGGAGACATTTCTTCCTCTTTTAAAGTTGACACTTAAAGAAAAGTACCTTGATTGGTCACTTTATTAAGTGCTTTGTCTTGATTGGTTTTCCTCCAAGAGGCAGGGAAATGATAAAAAAAAAACCCAACCCACCATCAAACGCATCTTAAACATTTGCAATTCCATAATATCTGGAAACATGCATGTATTTCATTCCAGCATTTAGCACAGTAATAGCATTCTGGACTGAGAACAAAAAATTGTTCTTATGTAGTGCGATGTTATGCCTTGACATGATCACATTTAAAAAAACTGTTTCACTTTGGCTGTGGACTAACATCGCCTTCTGTGTTGAAGGTTTTCATGTTTGCCGGTGAAAAAGAATGCTCACCCCATCCTGTCCTCAGTTTTTTGACACTACCTTGCACCTAGAGGCTATTGCTCTGTATCTGTCAGCACAGGGACTCGTGTGAACACTCCCTAGCTTGCTTCAGTCCAAAAAGGATCGAGTAGCTTAAAGAAATCAAATGGCAGGTATTTTTTCATAGAGGTAATTTTAACTAAATTGCTTAGGGAGCAATTAGACAAGCAGCTCTGCTAATAGGTAGCAGAAAGCTGGACATGAGCAGGGGTGATAACTTTACCACCAGCACAGCTGCTTGAAAACAAATGTTTGTCTGTCCTGTGTGGGGCAGATGGCAAGTTGCCTTGCCTGACTATGATATAAATTGAATGTGAAATTGTGTAAATGGGAAGAGGAGAAAAGCTTGTTTTTATGGACTGAGTAATATAAATCATCTACAAGTATTCACTCAAGTATTTTTTTGAAAGCCTTTACAGGTTTGACTTTTTTTTGGAGCATACATTTTTATTAAGTAATCTATCATGATAAAACATGTTTCAGTGGTTTCAAGTAGGTTCTGTTAAGCACATCTTCCCGCATTTTAATGCCAAATGCCTTCCTGATAAAGAGTATTCATTATCAGATGTAGTGGGGAAACTTCCCATTGACCAAAAGGCCCTTCAATGAAACTTAGCTGAAGTCAGAGGAGGTAAGGCAACAAATAATATGGCATTTGCTGTGTTTTTCAGCAAATGCAAGCAATCCCAAAGATGAAATCAGAATGTCAGTAGGTACATTTGACTAAATCAGAGAATGATGCAGGAGAAACATAAATGTGCGTGGAGAATTTAAACACTGGCTTCAACTTTTGGATCTCAGATTGCCCCTATGGCTGCATCTCTGTCTAGGAAGTTGGAAGTGCCTGGAACTGTTAGTACTGAGACCAACCACTACCGCACAGCCCATGTCCATGACGTTATATACTCCCTTATCCTCTAAAACAGCTTGTTTGGAGTGGTCCCTGGTTCTTGCCTGCGGACTGCTTGGGAGAGTGCTGGCTGGTCCAAACTTGAACGGTACCAGGGACTGCTCTGCCCCAGCGTGGTAGAGGTGCTTGAGTCCTTGTGTCCAGGGACAGTCTTGTGCTGTTTAATAAACTAGCACAGATTTAGCCTGGGCGTTTCACTGGGCCAGCCAACATTTATGGCAGTGGTTCATTGCAGGTTATTCTATATCGCACAATGCATGATGCTTGAGATCTGGTCAGTTTGTGTGAGATACAATTACATAAGCGAAACCTAGAATTTATGGATGGTCATAAGGTCACCTGGAAGTGAGGCAGGGCTGGTTTTCAGAGCTATAACTACAAATGATATTTATGTGTACCTTGTTATTTTCTGTATGGAATCTCAGCAATCCACAAACATCTTAAGGGAACAATTTTTCCTTTTCTTCAAAGAAAGGGTCAGAAAGCCCCTAGGGCTGTTACTGTGATACTGGCAGTACTTCGTATTGTCCTTCTGTTGTTGGTACTTTGAAGGAATTAGGAACTATAGCTCAACATCAACCTTCTTTTGAAGTAAATAGTAATGAGGCATTTTAGTTATTACTACCCCTAAGAACTTCACTGACCCCTACTGAAGCTTGCTCTGTGCCACCTCCTTGCCACAGCACTTCACAATAATTGTGATTTACCAGAACAGATAGGCAACTAGTAAATGGCAGATGTGAAGAAGTCTCAAAGAGTGATAACTGATGCCAGAGGAGCCACCCAGGGTGGGCTATAGATTGCCATCAGGGTTTCTCCTCCTGATAATCCAGAAACACTTAAGAAATTGGCATGGATCAATTCTGCCATCATTTGTCTTATTTTTTGAAGCTGTGGTTTCATGCTGAAGGAGATAGCAAATGCTCAGTTCCATTTTATCCCTCAACTTGGAAAATCAAAAGATAAAGATGTAGATCTGGTGCTTAAATAGGATCAGGTACTTCAAAGACAAGACTATTTTTCTCCTCAGGTGTTCAGGAAATTTCTCCTCAAAAAAAACCCTTTCTTTGTTCCTGTATTTTAAAATATCGAAAACATGTGCTACTAAGGCTTGCCCCTCCTTATTCACACAATTTCCATCTTGCTTGAAATCAAAGTACCACAGAGGAGGTGGAAGTTTAAAACTATCTATTCTCCTACCAGTAAAAGGTGTCTTTTGTATTCAGTTTCAACAGCTTTGAATGTGAAAAACAAAAGAATCTATTTCTAAAAAATTATTCCCTATCAAATGTAATTATAAACCAATCAAACTCCAGAACCTTGCTTTTTGCCTGTAAAAAGTAATAAACCACAAAGATCTTTCACAAGGAAAAACTTTAAAAGCCTTTATATATATTTATTTATATACAAGCACGTATACTTCACAATTTTAATGATATTGCCTAGTTAACTAATCCGCTAGATGCATTAAGTGTAATTTTGATTGCAGTCACAACTTTAGTGAGACAATAAAAGTGAATCAGTTCACTGAACTGAACAACAGAATCCTAAAACTTGCCTGGGGCAAAGGTAATTTATTTTATAACAATTTTTAAGTGTATGTGTTAGTGCCAAAATTACCCATCTGTGTTTTTCTATCAGTGTCTTCTTCTTCCTGGGTCCATTTTGAAAACTATTCCTAAGCTAAATATGAATGTAATTTTTTTTAATGAAAATAAACAAAATGTCAGTTCTGGTTATTTAGGAAAAAGTATTTTGGTCAGTAATACCAATGGAAGTTAACAAAAAGCATATCAAACATATCCTGGGTATAATCTTGATTAAGCCTCAGGTAGCTTTTCTGAACAGCACCGTGGATAAATAGGATGGACTAAGGAGATGAAGCCCAGAAAGATCTCAGGAATCACGAGCGTACACAGCACTATGTGGTCATGTCCCCTTTCGATTCAGAAAACTTCTCCAACTGCTTATCTTCTACAGTTAAATGAAACCTGGTTTTATGTGTGTGTGTCTGTGTCTGTGTTGTCACTCAATATACTTAATTTACCTGTTTTTTTTGTGTCTAGCCTCTGCAAAAAAGTTTGAGAGGAATTCCCAAGTTCTCTGGATATTTCCACTGTGCCATTATCAAGTAACTGTCACCACCAGCTCTTCCCAGCCTTCAAACTACTGCTCAAAAAATGGATCAGTAAAGCCTTTCCCATGGGTACACACAGAATTTTCCAGCTGATTTTGATGGCACTTGCATGGGTGCATACCGACGGCATTTGGACAGCACCTCACAGGTCCAGATCTTCAGTTTCTGTTGGAACTTGTAGAGGGGTAAGCACCTTCCTATCTATTGCTCTGCAAAAGAGTAACAGGTTATAAATAAAACACTGAAAATGAGTAAAGGATTTCCATGCGGTGGTTATTGTAAATACCTCCCTGTATTTGCATAACACATCAGATGGTAGGCAATCAAATTAAAGGAGGGCCATATTAAAGGTGCCAAATGCCTCCGGGTACCACGTGTATTACACAGTTGTGCTACACTTGCACGTAAAAGGCAGTTTCACTGTGCTTGCTGCACAAGCACCATAAACTTGACTCAGCTGACACTGAATTTATGGGACTTCTGCCTTAAAACGCTGCTGTATTAGAGCAAGGTGCAAAGCTTTCAGATGAATGGGTTCTTGTTAATGACATAACCCACTTGTATCACTTTGACCCAAGGAGAGGATCATGCTGCAAGTCTGGACCTGACTTTAGATCTATGCTGTTGCCTGAACGTCAGGTATCCCACAAGGCTGGTGGAGAAGAGGGAGGGGAAGCTCAGAATACCAAGAGCTCTTTGTAATTCTGATCCTGACTTTAAAAAAAGTGGAGAATGCTCATGTTTGAGGGTAAGTATGGTTCAGCAGCCCCCTCCTCAAACTGCTCTGTAGATCTACAGCAGGAAATTTACATGTAGGTGGAACATTTGAAGAGGTTTTATCTCAGCTTGAAGTAATGCTATGAGCAATCACACAGGTAATTGTACATCAGAGTGTCTGCCAGTCTATCCCTTCACACTGATATGCTCTCTGCAGTTTCCATCCAAGGAGGAGATCTGTTGAGAGAACTGTTGGTGGGACACTTTGCATTGTCTCCCCTCTTCTTCTCCTTCTTTGCTGCTCTATAATGCCAGCAGTCTGCTGCATTGCTGTAAGTTACTTTCTACAGGTGTGTTTACAGCAGGTGTTACAAGCATTTTCTTTTCACTGATGTTTTTCTCTAGAGGCCAAGCCACACCATTAGGGCTGTTTCTTTGTGTAGGGGAGGAAAACCCTCACACCAAAAACATCACCTGGTCACCCCCCGATATGGTGTTTTATGCAATGAGAGAGCTGGTGAATTTAGACTGTGCCCATTTTTACCCTTGCACTGCCTTTGGAGCAATGGCCAATAGTTACTGCCTCTGTGTTTGTTATTTTTGTTGTTTGCAAATGTTGTCTTCCCTCATACGGCTGCATGGGGACCTTATCTCCACCACAATCAACATCAAATCCAG
>VZTL01013349.1:3025-24040 GCA_013400535.1 Scopus umbretta
GCCCAGGGCGGGCTGTGCACCGGGCGGGGGGGGCGTTGGTTGGGAGCCCAGTGCCATGGGGGGTGCAGAGCTTAGGGGTTGCAGGTTTTGGGGTGCTGCGCACCAGTCCCGGGGGGGTGTGTTGGGGCTCTTTCCAGTGGGGTGCATGTTGGGGGGGGGGGGTCTTTCATGCACAAGGGGGAAATACCCTTGTTAGCCCCCGTGCTAAGGTGGGCACCGCACCGATGGGACGCGTCCCGTGCGCTGATGTGTCCTGAGCCGGGGTGAGGGTCCCCAGGGTGCCTGGGGGGTCGGGAAGGGGCCATTCCCTTGCAGCCAGCCATGGGCAGGACTACAGGGGGGGCAAAGCGCCCAGACGCCCTTCGGCCGTGGGGCTGGGGGCCGTGTCGGGGGCTGCTGCATAAACGGGGTGCTAGCGGGGCTACCCCAGCTGCGACGCCAGGCTTGGCCCAGGCAGGGAGGTGGGACGTGTCCCCCAGGAGTGAGGAGGGGGACAGGCAGCACTGCCGGCCCTGGGAGGGATGCAGTGAGCGCCCGCTCAGCCCCCCGGGTGCGGGTGGTGGAGGCTGGCACCTCCACCCAGCAGATTTGGGGTGCTGTAGCTAGCCCAGGCATAAAACCCTTCCACAGCTTTATATAAAAAAGGTGTTTAAGACAGCGCGGAGGCAGAGGGGAGATATTCCCATTGTGAATGTCTTTGAATGTTGCCGTGGGCTGGCACAAAGCGGCACAGTTGCTTAGCAAATGAATCCATCCAGCACGGATCCCAGCCCCGGGAAGGTACCTGCTTCACCCGAGCTGCGGGAATTACAAGGATGTAATTACGGGAATGCAAGGATTGGGCGATCAGGACCCTTAATAAATGAGAAAAGGCATTGGATGGGGTTTCCCAACCTGGGGTGGCTGAGCCGATGGGGCCCCGGGAGAGATGTGTATTTGGAGAGATGACCTAGGCAGTCATCTGTCTCCAGCTGAGCACGATGAGGCTGTAATTCTCATAAAGGGCAGAGGATTTGCTCTTCTTCCATTGGTATTCCTCGAATCCACGGCGAGAACTGGTCTGGCCTATTTTATAGCAGGCAGAAAGCATATGGTGTTATTTAGCGGGATTAAGAGGTCTGACGGATCCTAATTTCCCGCGGGGGGATGCTGAGGTGGCCGGCGTGGGGCAGGGTGGCCGGTGGTTCGGTGGCCGGCAGGGCTCTTCTCCTCCGTGGACGCTGCCCGTGGCTGTTCACACCTCGCACGCGGCAGCAAAACGTGCCAGCAGACGGAACAGGGACCGTTTCCTACCCACTAATGGGAAACTGCGGCACGGGGCCGTGCAGGGATGCGTCCCAAGGAGCAAGGCAGTTTCTTCAGGTTGTTTTCTTGCAGTGCAAAGAAATAAATGAGTCTTGACATGACTTGGTACCCTGCAATTCGCTGCGAGGATTTGGGATTTTGCTCTTGGAATGTGCTCAGCACGTTGCTCAGTGCTCGGGGGTAGGTTTATAAGAGCGTCCGCAACGCCAGGCTTTCGGCTGGGTGGGAAGAGGGCCCAGGGCGGCTCTGCGGAGTGATCCTGGGTTCCTGGTGGGATTGTGCAGATGTGGTGGGATTGTGCATGGCCCGTGCCAGGCAGCATGTTGTATTTCATCCAGACCGCGGTCCCCAGCCTCCCTCATCCCAGCCTCCATCCCCGGAGGCAGCCGCGTTCAGTGCTGTCAGAAGTCACGGAGAAGAAACGTCATGGCGAAACTTGGGATGCAGCCCCTTTGTTCAGCAGGTTTCGACATGAAACACAAACTTATCCCACTGGAAAGTGATTTTCCAGGACACGGTGATCCACGGCACTTCCGCAAATCTCCAGGCACTCGTGCCTTAAGCCTGTTGGGGGGACATGGAGGAAAACAGTCGTCCGCAGCCACGTGAAGAAGGGAGCCGGGAGCGCCGGCTCATGCTCTTAATCATCCAGCTGGGAGCGGAGCTGCCCGCTTGTACTTTGCGACTGCGCCTGCTCCCTTATCGGCCTGACCCGGCCCTCGCAGCCGCGCTGCTCCCACCATCCTGCACCCGCTTTGCCCCAAACTGCTGGCTTTCTGCCTGGTATTCACCCGCCGGCGGTGCCCAGCACTGGGCTGGCATCTGATGGACAATGCTCGACCATCCTGGGAAGCTTTAGGGGTCGGATCCTGCGGAAGAGGACCGGGATGCTGCGGTCCCTCCGTGCATTGCCCTGCCTACGGCCGGGTGGTTTAGCGCGACCCTTGGTATCGCACGGTGCTGATTCCTTGCCTCCCAATGCCACTCGCCCGGATCCTGGTGGAGCCATTTGCTGGTTAGAAACACCAGCGTTATGCTGCACAGCCGAATCCTGCCCTTCCCACAGCTCCGAGGAGGCGGCTGCGGGAAGCTGCCAGATTTTGCCCCGTCTCCTGCCCGTGGACATCCCAGCCATGCCGTGCCAAGGCTGGCTGCTGGTGCAGGTGCTGGCAGGCAGTGGGACGTGCCGGTTCCTCCTCGCAGGCAGCCTTGGGACGGGTGACACGTTATTTTGCTCTAGGCTTCAGGGTCACACTGGCTGTCACACACTTTCCGCATCCTTTGAAATAAGTGCCGGACGGCAACGGCAGCGCTGAGGCCGAGGCAGCCTCAGCATGAGCAGCGCAGGAGATGCTGACGGCAATTTTCCACTCCATTTTTGGTACCAAATGTGCAATTAGGTGATGGAGGCAGAGAGGGCAGCAGCCTTAGCTCCTGCCTTCAGGGCTCGGCAGCTCGTCTCTACCCCAAGGCTTGTTTCTAGCCTGAGGTTTCCGTGCCATGAAGGATGGGAACCAGCTGTCGAGGATGCGTCAGGCGAAGGGGGGTTAAAGTGGTGCAAGATGGTTGCGGAGCTGAGGGTGGAGCGCGCGGAAACAGGAAACGTCGGCCTCCCTCTGTGTCACCATTACTGGAACTTGCTTCGTTAAAGGTTTGTTTTCACTTCCAAAATGAAACCGAGCAAGCAGGAGCCAGCCCCTCGTCCCCTGGGATGTCCCCCCTGCAAGACGCAGATGCACAGGCACCCCCGTCCCTGCGGCAGGACCGAATGGTGAAGCCACGCCAAAGCTAGCTGTTCTCTGCAGCCCCCCCCTGGTTAACAAACCTCTGCTTGTGCCACTTCGGTGGCAGAGGAGGTTTGCTTGCAGTGCCTCGGTTTCCCATCCGGCAGGCAGAGCCGGCAGCGGCAAGAGGCTGTGGTTTGCTCTTGCTCCAGGGGTGGGTGCTGGGCTGTGAGTTTGCAGCTGTAGGTGCTGCAGTTGATGTCCAAGCCTGTGTTTAAGCAAGAAAAGCAAACGGAGGGGCCAGGCAGGGGCGGGAAGGGGTGAATGGTCAGTGGGGGGGTTCTGCTTCCCCCCTGGCATCACGGCTCAGCTCCGGCGCTGAGCAGGAGGCTCCGAGCCCTCCGAAGCCACTGCAGCTCTGGGTGAGCTCAGGGTGGTCAGTGGGTACGTGTCCCAGGGGGGCACCCAGGGATCCTGGGTGCAGGAGGGGTGCAGCTGGCAGAGGAGGGTTTGGGGGGGGCCCCAAGCAGCCTCCCCCATCCCCAGCTTGGCCAAGACCTTCAGTTGAGTTGGGGGTCCTGTTTTACAGTGGGCGCAGGAGGAGCCCCACGCAGGGGGGAGATGCCAGCGGGAGGTGACGGGGTGCGGGCATCGTGTCTCTGACCTCGTGTGCGGAGCTCTGACCACGTGTCGCTGACGTTGGCTGTGCATCGGTGCCGCGTACACCCGGCTGGAGGGACAGCGTGTTGCAAAATGCCGTCCTTTGCACACTGGATACCCCATCTGCCGTTCATTTCTGGTTTGGGGATCCAGGGAAAATCCCTTCGCCTTGGGTTCATCCTCTCGATTTTGCATGTATACCTAGCTGTGACCTGATGTTAAATGACGTCCTTTAATTAGTTGCATCCGTGCGGGTTCCTGTTCCCAGCCTGGCGAGGAAATTCAGCATCGCCTTTGCAGAATTTGCAGCCTGAGGAAGTGCAGATAGAGGAAAGGGGAGGTCATCCTCATGCTCGCATGGCATCTAGCAGCAGGTCCTGCTCTGCGCTGTGGATATCTGCAGTTCCCTCTGTGCAGAGTGAAAGAGAACTTAAATGAGCCCATCCTATTTTAAATGGGGTCGAAATGGGCTGCATACGGAGTGGAGCTGCAGCATTCCCTGCGGGCAGGTGGGCTTTTCAAGGCTGGGCCACGCTTGCAAGGCAGCCTTGGGCTCGGGGCTTGGAGCAGGGCTGAAAGGAAAGGAAAAGGGATATTCCTGCAAGGATTGAAATCTTGTGAGTTGGGAGGGTGGGAATGGAGATGGTGAGAAGGAGACCCGGCGCTTGTGGATGTGGTCTTCCGGTTGTTCCAGAGGAGCTCTGCGGGATGCTGGAGTGTGGCACTGGGATAGGAGTTTTGGGGTGTTTGGGATGTTGAGGTGCCGGTGGCAGTTCCATCAGCGTGGACCCATGTGCGGTGCTGCTTTTCAGCCGGTACCAGTGCACGGGGCTTCCTCCTGCTGCCTGCCAGAGCCTGGCCGAGCCGGACCTCTGCCGGGGCATTGCAAATGCCAAGCGACACCGCAAAGTCTCAGGGGGCCGGGGGCCAACTGTCCTCCCCTCCGTGACATGGAGATCACCAAGCATAGGGAGGTTTATAGGAACCGGGGGCATTTTCCACGCGATGGAGCCGGTCGGGTTGTGGCTGCTTGGCATTTCCATCGCTTCCTCCTTTTACATCCCTTTTTCTATTCCTGCCCTCGGCCCGTTGCCCAAGGGGCCACCTGCCTCTGCCCTCCGCAGCGAGCCAAAACCAGAAGTGGGACCTCGATGAGACAGTGCGTCGTTAAAAATAACCCAGTCGGCCCGTCTCCGGCAGCATTGAACCAGGGATGGATCTTCCCTGCGGCAGGAGATCTGTAATCAATGGGGTGACGGCAGCCATGTCCCCTGGCACATGGCATCATGTACAAGCGGACCCGTACGTGCCCGAGCCCGTCCAGCCCTGCCCATCTTTGCTTCCCCAAATGAATTCCCTCTTTTTCTTCCCTAGTTGCCGAAGCAGCAATAGGAAGAGCTTAGTGGTGGGCACCCCCTCTCCAACCCTCTCGCGGCCTCTCTCCCCCCTCTCTGTGCCGACAGGTAAGGCATGGCCCAGGGGATGGGTTGAGCATCTCCCAAAATTACCTGAATATTTTGGAGGGCAACTCTTCTGCTTCTGCAGCACCTTGTTAGCAGCAGTGGGCTGGCTCCTGGCCACTGGTGCCTTTTCCAGGAGGGAATAGCTTGGGAAGCAATTTACCCCCCTTTTTCCCCTGAAGGAGCAGCCTGTGGCACCCCGGGCATCACAGGTATCGGGGTGACTTTTCCCCCTTTCTCCCCACAGCCGGGAGCAGCCCCTTGGACAGCCCACGCAACTTCTCCGCCAGCACCTCCGTCAACTTCCCCTTCGCTCGCAGGTGAGCTCCCAGCTCCCCTCCCAGACCATTTATATTCATCAATAATTATAGTTCACCAGCTGGGATTGTTCCGTTGATCTCAAGTCATTTGTCTGGGTTTGTTTTGCTTCTTTTCTCCCTGATTTTTGGTCTGGTGGTGTTTGCTCTGCTGTGACTGGTGCCTCCCACCACCCCAGCCATGCTCCTCGGACTGACAGGCAAGTACTGGGTTCGGGCTGGGGCTGCGTTCTGGGGAGATGTCTGCTCCACATCAGCACGGTCCTTCTTCGTGTGCATCCCTGGGTGGGAGATTTTCCTCTGGGACCTGGCTCCCTGCAGCTCCAGGAGCAGAAATGTCCCTGTTCCCATCACACCATCCCCGGCCACGAGCTCAGCCCCAGCTCGGAACTGCTCCGAGCGCTCCCAACAGATGCTCGGCAGATGTCTGGGGACGGATGCTCCTCCGGGTTCCTGCAGAGGCAGATCTTGCTGCATCCCCTCTCCCAGCCCATGCTGCTCAAGACGCAGCCAAAATCCTGTTTAATTAATGTATTAATTGTACACATGGGGGCGGACAGCTGATTTTAACCCATCGATCGTCACATGGAAAAAAGCTGGAGGCTTACGGATGGTTTTCACACTTGTAACAGAGTGAAAAGCCAAACTGCGGGGCCAGGGGTTTGCAAGCCTGCCGGTGGCGAAGGCACATGGTGGTGCCGGGGCTGGATCCGGCACCCTGCCAGCTCCTGCCGTCCTTGGCCCTGCGTGGGAAATGGCGGCGGGAGGTGAAGGGCCTCCTCTTGACCTGGACATTGCCCCATCCATTAGAAACGTCTCCAAGAGGAAGCATTCGCCTACGTATGAGCAGTTGCCTTCCTGTTTATAACCGAGCTGCGCTCCACGGCGCCTGTTGTCTCAGGACAGGTCTTCAGGAATCCCGATTTCTCACAGAACAAAGTTGCAGAAGGCTGAATTTTCCTCTAATTAAAAATCAGATTCTCAGGGGTTTGTTTTTGGGTTGGTTTTGTTGTTTTTTTTTCTGTCTGAAACGGATTCACCATCTAACCGAGCCCCAGCGCTGTCCCTTTGCGGGGACCCTGATCGCTGTCACTGTCCCCGTGGACATCTGCACACCGGGGTTGCAGAACAGCCCCCCTCACCTGCAAACCCCTCTTATTTCACCCAGTTTCAATCCATTCTGAAAAGAGGTTTCAGGGCTTTATTATTCAAGCCAAACCTGCAGCCTCTTCCCCATCCTTATCGTTCTGACGTTATTTATTTGCATTTAGATGTTGCTTTTCTTCCTGTATGTGACCGGCACATTTGCACTCGCAGGGCTGATGGCAGAAGGTGGTCACTGGCTTCGCTACCCTCCTCTGGCTATGGGACCAACACCCCCAGCTCCACTGTCTCGGTAATGTTTGCTTTCTCATGACGGCAGGCAAGAAGAGCCCAAACCCCTTGATTTTTGGTGAAATGCCTCCCGAGCCCCGCAGCATCAGTTCCTAGGCAGCCCCTCCATTCCTAGAGGACCATGGGCTTTAGCTGCATCGTGCTTTCCAAATGTGCTTTTAAGAAAGCCATAGAGCTCAGCTAACGGCCTCCAGCATCCCTGGGCATTCCAGCATTGCTGCGTGTCACGGGTCGAGCGTGCACAGGGTGCATCCCGACCATGCAGGGGAATGGCCGGGGAGGAGCCGCCCGGGATGCTGTGGGTACACGGGATGGGAGAGTCAGCAGAGCTGGGTTGAGTGGGAGAGCGGGAGATTTGGGGTGAGAGTGGGCAGCGCAGACCTCCCCTGGCTGGCCTTGCCATCTGTAGTTCACATTACCGAGCATGAGAGTGCTGCCCGTCAGTGTTTCCAGCCTCCGAAGAGGCTCTGAGGAATGTTTTCTTTGTGGGCTTGCTGGTTTCCTCCCCGCTGCTGGGAAGCATGGATCCATCTCCTGATCCCTCCATGTCTGTCATTCTTTCCAGTCGTCTTCATCCTCCCAGGAGCGCCTGCACCAGCTGCCGTACCAGCCCACCCCCGATGAGCTGCATTTCCTTTCTAAGCATTTCCGCAGTACGGAGAGCGTCATGGATGAGGAGGGGCGGCACTCACCCTGCCTGCGCCCACGATCCAGGAGCCTCAGGTACAGCACCCACTCTGGGGAGCACCCACGGTGCTGCCGGGACAATGCACCAGCTGCCAGCACATCCAGCACATCCTCTGCCCTCTCGTGAGCTGTTCCTGGGATGTCCTGGTCCTGCTAAGCCCAAGGTGTTGACCCCATCTGGGTTTTCCCCTTGCAGGGGAGTGGAGAAGCAATGGCTTGAGGCTATAGATGCTCCATCCCTGGAAATATTCAAGGTCAAGTTGGACAGGGTTCTGGGCAACTTGATCTGGTTGAAGGCGTCCCTGCTGATTGCAGAGGGGTTGGACTAGATGACCTTTAAAGGTCCCTTCCAACCCAAGCCATTCCATAAGTCTATGATCCTAAGCTCCATGATTTTGGGCATTTGGGTCTGGTTCACAACATCTTCTCCGCTGTTAGAATGTGGCATTGCTCTCCCAGCAGCAGACAACACCTGGGAGTGAGGTTTCCTGGGGCTGAAGCTGGAGAAAGTGGGATTTATTCCAAAATAGTTGGTTTGCAGCTTCTTGCTCAATTGTCTCTAACGTTTTGGTGGAGAGAAGGGGACCGCTGAGCAGAAGACCACATGGTGGCTCTCCTTGCACGGCGCGGCTGGGAGGCCACTGGCCTGACCTGCCATTAAAAGGTTAAAAATCCCATTTCTGGGCTTGGGCCAGGAAACATCACCTGTGTTTGCTGGGGCTGAGCATCAGCCTGACCTTTGCCTCTGCGAAAAACAAAGAGCACAGGTGGACAGGCATTTGTGGGCTGGAGAGAGGAAAATTTGCAGAGAGCATCAAGCTGGAGGCCGTAGTGTTGTGTGAGCTGACCCTACAGACCTGCCAAGCTCCGCACTGCTGCTCCAAGACCATGTCCTGTGCAAGGAGCCTGTCACGTTTCCTCTTATCCAGCACCAGGAGCTTGTGCTTTTTACAGGGGATGTTTCAGTTAAGTTCTCTTTTCCCACTGAAAAAGCTCCCATCCTGCTTGCACCGGAGGCAGAGCCATAGCCCTGCGTGTTGCCGGATGAAATTTCATTAAAATCAGATTAATTATCTGACAGGATTTTGTAGGTGGCGAAGTTTTCACCAAGGAGATGCCAATTCTGCGGTCGTCACGGCACGGCAAAGGCTGAGCTGAGGCTGGGCTGGGGCTGGCAGCAAGCGGCTTGGGGCTGGTTTTAATCGCCGCATTTATTATATAGCAGTTAATGAGTTGCTGGCTGCTCCTGCGACTTGCTTTGCATAACGGGATCACCAGGCAGGGGCCTGAGAGAGGCAATGTTGGGTGAAGGTAAGAAAGAAGCCTTGTTTAATGAAGGTCCCTGCATCCACCACAGGGTTTGACTGGGGTTCTTTTTGCGGGTGAGCTGCAAAAGGGCAATGATGGCAAGAAATTGTGGGATCCAGAGGAAGGAAAGGATGAGCTCGCTCTTCAAAACCAAGTGACGGATGCACCAGCTGCTCAGCTCTGGATTTTCAAGTAACTGGAGTTTGGAGACCTAGGTCTGTGGGAGGTTAACCTTCCCTGGACCAAGTGCCAGGGACCTCCAGATTCACGCACGGTAGGAGGGATGCTGCTGGAAGTGATGGCCCAAGGCTTATGGCTCCACTCGGATGAGCTTTAACTGCTTGCGATCAGGAGTTAGGAGGAGGGAACAAATCGCTTTCCAGGGGTAGTAGCTATTTGCATAGATATAAATGACTTGGAGTTTGTAACGCAACTGATTTCCTCCCTCTGCAGCCCTGGACGGACGAGTGGTACATTTGATAATGAGGTTGTGATGATGAACCATGTCTACAAGGAGCGGTTCCCCAAGGTAACTGCTGAGACTGGGGAGGATGAGCTCCTTAGTGCCTCTGCGGCATCCCGACAGCGTCTTCTCCAGAACAACCTCTTCTCCATGCTGGAATATAGAATGCATGGGTAGATATACCAGGGGATGTTGGAGAACACTGGAGACATGGTCATGAACCGGGGAGGCAGGGACCTGAGGGTCTGCATCATCACGCGTGCAGGCAGAGGTCTTTGGAGACTTTGGTGGAGCTTTTCCAGCCTGCTGAAAGCTGGGTCCCGGGTGAGGCCAGGATGCGCACATGGATGTTGGAGCTGTGGGAGGTGGTAGCATGAGATCCTGGCTGGCCAAACCCAGTGCCCATTGGGGATGGGGGGATGGGGGCACGTGTTCCCCGGCATCACCATCCATTCTGCTTTGCAGGCCACAGCCCAAATGGAAGACCGTCTGCAGGACACCATCACAAACTTCTCTCCAAGCAGCACTCTGCCGCTGGCAGATGG
The DNA here is from genome assembly GCA_013400535.1 of Scopus umbretta. Lineage (NCBI taxonomy): Eukaryota > Metazoa > Chordata > Aves > Pelecaniformes > Scopidae > Scopus > Scopus umbretta. Next base: position 12,890 of record VZTL01013349.1, read on the forward strand.
GGTGCTGGGCTTCATCCACCACCAGATCATCGAGCTGGCCCGCGACTGTCTGGCAAAGTCCCAGGGAGCTCTCATCACCTCCCGCTACTTCATGGAGCTGCAGGAAAAACTCGAGAAGATGCTCCGAGATGTAAGTACGGGGCAGTTCCCTGCCTGATGTCATCTCCAGAGGCCACTGATAGATCCCGTGCTTCTGTCTCTTCTCCGGCAGGCTCAGGAGCGTTCGGAGAGCGAGGAAGTGAAGTTCATCGACCAGCTGGTGAGGAAGCTGCTGATCATCATCTCCCGTCCTGCTCGTCTTCTGGAGTGCCTGGTAAGATATGGCAGCTCCTGACGTGTCTTGTCTTTCATGGTCCGCACCCGCCCAGAGAGGATACAAAGCCTCCTTTACGGGTGGGCATGCACCATGAAAGACAAGGCGTCTTCTCACCACCTTGCCTGGTCCACCATGGGAACCACAGCTCCTCACCATCCTGACCAGGCTATAGCAAGGAGCTAAGACCATTCCTAGCAATTTCTCGGTGGGGAAAAGCTGTTTTTTCCTAGCGGAGTAGGGAGACGTGAACTTCTTGGCAATCTTTCTCATCCATTTTCAGGGGTTATTTTTTAGCTGTTGCGCTGAATTTCTAAAGCACTTGCCTTTGTCCTGTGGTTCCTGCAGCTGGAAGAAGGAGCTCATGGGGCTTCATTTTTTTCTATCAACCCTTTACATTAGGAACGACAGGAGAAACAGGAGCAGAACATTAGCTGTCTCCTGCCTCCTGCAAGCATCCAGAGCCTGTCCCCAGTTATAGATTTCACCTGCAAGGCTTACAGGAAAGGTTTAACTTTGCAAAGTCTTGCTCCTCTACTGTTTTTGGTTTTCCCTGTCCAGGAGTTTGACCCGGAGGAGTTTTACCATCTCCTGGAAGCTGCAGAAGGACATGCCAAAGTTGGCCAGGGAATAAAGACCGACATTCCCCGATACATCATCAGCCAACTGGGGCTTGTCAAGGACCCGCTGGAGGGTAGGGAACAGCTTGGATTGGTGGCCCCAAGGTCTGCAGCAGGATGTGGACTCCCAGTTTGGCTACTGGCAAGGGTGAACGAGCACTGGGAGGTGGCAGGGGGACCGGCAGGGCTGAACTGGTGTCATGGGGTGGGTCACAGTAGGACCAGGAGAGTGTCCAAGTCTGGCCAGCCCCACATGCCTCGTTATTGCTCCCAACACGTTTAGCAAAGCAGATTAAGCTCAAGAACGCTTAATCCATAGGAAGCCATGGCCCTGGGGGGGGGAACCATAATCCCTGAAGAACCCAGGAATGACTATGGAAAAAAGAGAATTATATAAATGTTTAACCTCATGTTGAACCTCTTAATGCCATGACCTGAATTTCTCCATACAATAGCTCAAGCAAAGTGTATGGCTAAATCCCTGCAGGTTCTCCGAGTTTGGAGGAAAAGTGGTTGGTGGGGGGTTATTTTGGTGGGGGGTGAGCATGAAGAAGGTGAAAACCATCCCCGTCTTCTGCAGAAATGGTCCAGCTGGATCACTTCGACAGCGGAAACACCATCACGCCGGAGAACGATGATACCTGCGAGGTGAGTGTGGTCCTACCTGCGTGTCCCACCTGCTGCCTCCAGCTTCATCCTGCCTCACCCCACACCAAAGCTCCTTGCAGCAGCTCCTCTGCTGTCTTAGGCTGGGAGATGTTAATTCCAGTTGTCCCCAAGGGTGACTGCTATATTCAGGTGTAATATCTCGCAGTCCCTCAACTGGCTTCTTGAGTGGACAGAGATCAGAGTAGGTTCTTGATCTGCAGAGCATCTTGGTCTTCTGGTTTGGGGTTTGTGGCTCGAGAGGGCTCAGAGAGGGATGTCCTCTGGCAGTGAGGAGCACTCGGAGGTGATATGTGATGGTGCTCTGTGAATTTCTGCCTGCACTCAGAGCACCGTCGCTCTGGGAAACATTAGAAACCTTCTGTGTCTTCTTCAGCGCCAGCCTTCGGCCACCGCTCCTCGGAGGAAGCCCTGTGAGGGGGACTTTGAGACCATCAAGCTGATCAGCAACGGGGCTTACGGGTGAGTTGGGACATTCCTAACACTTGTCTCCATCTGTAAACATCTCTAAAGTCCTCTCTGACCAAGTCCAGCAGTGCTGCATGGTTGGTCCTGGTGGTTGGAGGACATGTTTTGAGGTCCAGCCATTTCGCTTTCTCCTAGGGCTGTGTACCTGGTGAGGCACAGGGAGACACGGCAGCGCTTTGCCTTGAAGAAAATCAACAAGCAGAACCTCATCCTGAGGAACCAGATCCAGCAGGTGTTCGTGGAGAGGGACATCCTCACCTTTGCAGAGAACCCCTTCGTGGTCAGCATGTTCTGCTCCTTCGAGACAAAGCGGCACCTCTGCATGGTGATGGAGTATGTGGAAGGTGAGAACAGGATTTGGGGCTGGAGGGAGGGGGTAATGTCAATGCCTGAGCACTGAGGCCACCACCCAGACACGTTCTGCGCTGCTTTGCTCCAGGGATTGGAGGGAAACATGAGGAGAAGCTTTGGTGATCCTGAGTCTCACCTTGATGAAGGTGGTGGCGATGCTCACCTAGGAGAGCATTTGTGCCCCGTGCCCAGGGATCCGCGCTGCTCCAAGGAGGGATGGGAGGGGCTGGCTGGGAGCTTTCTTGGCTGGAGATGCAGCCTAGCCCCACTGCTGACCTCCCTGCCTTCTCTGAGTGCCCCAGTACTCAGGAGGACCCATGTCCCTGCAGGGGGGGATTGTGCCACATTGCTGAAGAACATGGGCCCACTGCCCGTCGACATGGCGAAGATGTACTTCGCTGAGACCGTTCTTGCGCTGGAGTATCTCCACAACTACGGCATCGTCCACCGGGACCTCAAACCTGACAAGTGAGGACAGGGGTCAGGTCTGAACAAAGATGGGGTTGGGTTTGAGTGCGGATGGGAGAGTGACTGATCCAAGCCAAGAGGGTAAGGCAGAATGAGGTCATGGGTTCTGGTGCCCAAAGACCTGGTTCTGTGCCTTTGCACCAGGTCTTGGGGTCCAGCTGGTCTTGCTCAGGTCTCCCCAGAAGAAAATGGCATCATCACAGGGCATCTGTCTTCTCTTGCAGTTTGCTAATCACCTCCATGGGCCACATAAAGCTGACAGACTTTGGTCTGTCAAAGATTGGCTTGATGAACATGACCACGAACCTCTACGAAGGGCACATGGAGAAGGACACTCGGGAGTTCATGGACAAGCAGGTATGAGGTCCTGCTCCACTTAGCCGATCTGCTGTCACCGGGGACCAGGATAGCCTCGCGACTTGTTGCAAAGGTCAGTGTAGAGGTGTCAGCCGCTGCTTTCCACGCAGGTGTGTGGCACTCCAGAGTACATCGCACCAGAAGTCATCCTCATACAGGGCTACGGGAAGCCTGTCGACTGGTGGGCCATGGGCATCATCCTCTACGAGTTCCTGGTGGGCTGCGTCCCCTTCTTCGGAGACACCCCCGAGGAGCTCTTCGGGCAGGTCATCAGTGGTGAGTGTCGGTGGCAACTTTGCTCCTGGGTTCACTCTTCCCAGCAGTCATGGCTTGTCCTTAATACGTGGAGAGCTTCATTCCTTCATTTCATACTCGGCTGAATGGCAAGGAGGCTCCTCAGGCTTTGATTTCCTGGTTTGGGAGGATGCTTTCATCTGCTGTGGCTCCTAGGGGACTTTCCTCTTGCCCAGAAGTGACTTCTCCTGCAACCTCGCATCATCACAGCCCCCATCGCGTCCAAACTCTCCCAGCCACTCCAAACTCCTTTTCCTTTTTCTTTGCAGATGAAATTATGTGGCCAGAAGGGGACGAGGCTCTTCCTGCAGATGCCCAGGACCTGATCACACGGTTGCTGAGACAGTGTCCCCTCGAGCGCTTGGGCACCGGTACGTGTGGCAGCCCCTGCACAGTGCTCAGGGGGTGACCTGGCACCCTAATTCATGTCAAGCCATTTTCTGAAACCAAAGCACGTTCTGCCACGTTGAGGATGCTTGGAGGAGGTCCTCTGCTCGGGGTGCACCCCGGGAAGGCATCAGAAGGATCTGATCCATCCTATTTTAAGCCATTTGCTCTGCATGGAGGAGAGACCGTGGCATTTGGGATGGAAGCGGGAGCATCCCGAATCCTGCCCCCCACCCTCCGACACAGGTTTCTCTGCCTGGCAGGGGGTGCACACGAGGTGAAGCACCATTCCTTCTTCCTCCACCTGGACTGGAATGGGCTGCTGCGGCAGAAGGCTGAGTTCATCCCCCAGCTGGAGTCAGAGGACGACACCAGCTACTTCGACAGTGAGGCCAAATCCATCCCCTTTTCCCCTGCCTCTGCCAATCCATCATCCCAGCTGCAGGTTGGATGCTCCCGTGGGAGATGAAAATCTCCTGGGTGGAGTCGGTCGCTTTACAACTGAAGTCATGAAACAGATGCAATCCTGTTTCCAGGCTGCTCAGCCTTACCAAAACCCTTACTTTCTTACCCCAAAACTTCCCTGGGATTTGGGAGCGGGCTGTCAGCCACAGTACAGCTCCCCATGGCTGCATGTCCTATCGGGGCCATGCAGACAGGCAGGGCACGGTGTTGCAGGCAGGGTTGTCACCCTGCCTGCTCTGGCTCTTGCTTTCAGCTCGCTCCGAGAGGTACCGCCACTTGGATTCGGAGGATGAAGAAACCAACGATGAAGAGTCGTCTGTGGAGATCGGGCAGTTCTCCTCCTGCTCCCATCGCTTCAGCAAGGTGCTCCAACCCCTCCTCCGGCATCCAAAATGACAGACACCATGGCCAGCGTGGTTGTGCCGAGCATCGGTGTCCTGGCTGATGCCAGAGCACCTGGATTTCTGAATTTGTGCTCCTTGCTGACGGCTCGTCTCCTCCTCAGGTGTACAGCAGCTCTGAATTCCTGGCAGCTCACTCCAACCTCAGCCTCTCGTCCTCCGATCGGAGTCACAGCGAGGACAAAGAGGAGCGATGGGACAGGCACTCGGGAGACGAGGACAGGAGCCGGCTGGCAGGCACAGAGCCCCGGTGCGTGGTGAGATGGGGGGGATGCAACGCTGATGTGGGTTTGTGCCAGCACCGAGGGCTTGCAGAGGCATCGGTGGGATGTGTCCTGGGGTGCTGCAGCGGCTCGGTGCTGTCCCCCTTGCCCATCTGTGGTTGTCCTGAGCCCTCCCGCTCTTCCCGTGCAGGCTCCGCTCCTGGACATCCTGCAGCTCCACGCCATACACCTCCCGGCATGAGCGAAGCCGCAGTCCTGCCGCGCTGCCCAGCACCTACAGCCTGGACACCATGCCCAAATTTGCCTTCTCCTCAGAGGATGAAAGCCCTTGTGTGGCGTCCTCCAAGCCGGAGAGACCCAAGTTTGTGCTGGGAGACCCTGACACAGGGACCGGAGGCACAGTGAAGTCGTCAGCGTTATCCGGTGCGTAGGCTTCAGGCGCTGGTGTGGGATGCTCTGGGGGAAGCCAAGGTCCCCCATGGCATGGGGTGGCTTCTCCACAACCCCAAACTCTCCCTCCTCCCATCTGTGCAGCTGATCTCGTCAGCCTGAACCGCATCCGCCTCCGGAGCAACAGCACCGGCACCAAAAACTCGACTCCCCGGGGCCTGGAGCCGGGCGGGAGCCGTCGGCTGAGCAGCCAGAAGGACATAGCGGACAAGCAGAGAGCCTCTCTGGGTGGCCGCGTCCCCAAATCTGCCTCCGTCTCAGCCCTGTCCCTCATCATCACATCAGGTCCGTGTGCCGCGTGGTTTATCCTGCCGGATGGCAGCTGCCACGTGGTTTTCCCGGGCTGAGGCGACTTCTCCGACTTGCAGACGACTTCAGTGGTGGTGCCCTGATGAGCCCCATCTCCCCGCACTCCCTCTCGTCAAACCCCTCTTCCCGTGACTCCTCTCCAAGCCGAGACTCATCCCTCGCCATCGCCAGCCTGCGGCCCCCCATCATCATCCACAGCTCGGGCAAGAAGTACGGCTTCACCCTGCGAGCCATCCGCGTCTACATGGGGGACAGTGACATCTATACTGTCCACCATATGGTCTGGGTACGTGGCCTGGGCTCCGCATGGGAGGGACCGGTGGTGCCGGACACTGCGTTTCCCAGTGGGGAAAACTCCAGGAGGAAACAGGCTTGCACCTGAATAAAATCCTGGTCTTCTGATTGCAGAGCGTGGAAGAGGGGAGCCCCGCGCAGGAGGCGGGACTGAGAGCAGGCGATCTCATCACACATGTGAACGGCGAGTCGGTGCTGGGTTTAGTTCACCGGGACGTCGTGGAGCTGTTGCTGAAGGTAGGTGACCAGTGCCACGCTGCTCGCCGGGCCGGTCCCTGGCAATGGTGCCTCAATCCAGTGGCTCTCCGGCATCGCCTCCGTTGGCAGCCAAGGTGGGAGCAAGTTCAGATCCGGCACTTGGATCCGGCGTGCTGCAGCAACTTATTTTTCACCCCTCAGAGTGGGAATAAAGTGGCCCTGCGGACCACTGCCCTGGAGAACACCTCCATTAAAATCGGCCCCGCTCGGAAAAACAGTTCCAAGACGAGGATGGCACGGAGGAGTAAGAAGAGCAGGAAAAGGGATGGCCAGGACAGGTGGGTAGAACCAGTTTGGGATAAAATGGCATTTGTCCTGTCACGTGCCATACGGGGGGGGATGCTCCGGCTCTGCTATGCCGGGGGATGCAGCAGGGTCCGATTCCGCCAGCACCAGCTCGGCAGACTTGGGGCCACCAGCTTTAAGAAGCCAAGGCTCTTCCTGTCCCCACCATCTTTGTGTTCCCCCCCCCAGGAGAAAATCCCTTTTCAAGAAGATCTCCAAGCAGTCATCGGTCCTGCACACCAGCCGCAGCTTCTCCTCCGGTCTCCATCACTCGCTGTCCTCCAGCGAGAGCCTCCCGGAGTCCCCCACGCACAGCCTGTCCCCAGGTCCTGCGACGCCCTGCCGCAGCCCCGCTCCCGACCTGCCCCCAGGTACTCCAACCCGTGGTTGGGGGGGTGGATTTTAGCTCCTGGCATGGCGGGGATGCCACGTGTCCCTCCATCCCTCGCGGTGACCTGTTTCTCTTTGTGCGGCAGATGCTGTGTCCCCGCAGAGCACCTCTCCCTCCTCCAGCACCCCAACGTCACCCGCCGGCCACGTGCGCCCCAGCTCCCTGCATGGGCTGGCACCCAAACTGGGTGGGCAACGCTACAAAGTTGGACGTCGCAAATCCACCAGCAGCATCCCCCCCTCGCCCCTTGCCTGCACCCCTTCATCCGCCCAGCGCCCGCCTTCTCCCCAGCGTTCCCCATCCCCGCTCCCAGGGTACCCCAAAACCCCCCATTCCTTCCAGGGCAAGACCCTGTCCCCCCCCACCATCGTCCGCCAGAGCTCACGACCCCGCAGCGCCGACTGCCCCCGCTCCCCGCTCCTCAAACGTGTCCAGTCGGCCGAGAAGATTGTCACCATCCTGGCGGAGAAGAAAACCGGCGGCAGCCGCAAGCTGGGGCTGGAGATGCCTGCGATGGACGGGGAGGCCATCGGGGAGGGTGAAGCACCGCCGTACCCTGGAGAGCACAGTTATCACCCTGCCAGCTCCCGGCTGGGGGACAGGCACGACCGGGACCAGGAGGTGGTGGTCATGCGGCGCTTGAACCTCTCTGAGCGTCGGGACTCCTTCAAGAAGCAAGAAGCGGTTCAAGAAGTGAGTTTTGATGAGCCGGATCCGGTGCCGGCAAGTGAAGACGGCGGCAAGAGCGAAGCCGGGCAGGGCACAGCTCTCTGGTGTGGGGGCACAGCCGGCAAGGAGACGAAGCCGAAGCCCAGCCCGGTCCCACAGATCGCGGTGCAGGGCTCCGAGAGCGACGAGCAGGAGCTGGCAGTGGCCGAGTGGGAATGCCAGGGCTCCTACCCCATCGACAATGCCAAGCAGCCGGATGGCAGCATCTCCTCACTGCGGTGGGATGGATGCGAGCATTGGGACCGCAGCTCCTGGCAGCACCAGAACTGCGGGGAGAGAGCAAGCAGCCACCGGCAACCACCACGGGTGCCACCGGCGCTGCCAGCACGGGGCCAGGAGCCGGCGGGTGCTCAGCTCCCAGCACCCCGGGGCAGTGCATGGAGCGGGGCCAAACACGCCTGAGCCCCACGCTGGCACCCGGGGATGGTTCAGGCTTCCCGTGGCATCCCACCGCTTCCCCAAAAGACCCAACCTGTGCGGCATATCCATGAGACAAAGATCCCCAGAGCTGTTTTGTATGTCGGCGCTGGCCGGGCTGGCTGCGCCCTGGCACTTTGCCTCCCCGAAAGGCTTTTTGTACTCCCCAAAAGATGCTCATATTTTTATAGAGACACGGGAGCTTTTCCGGTGGCAGCATTTCCCCGGCAGGGCCCCAGACTTTGTGTATAGAAAGGACTTGATGCAAATATTCATTAATTAATTTATTACTTTTATAAGCTAAACGGGCAGTGCAGGACCATCGCAGGGTCCAACCCGCCCCTGGGGGGTCCCAGGCTTTTCCGTGCGGCTCCCAGCTCCCAGCCGGATGACACGATATTTTCTAACCTTGCAAAGACCTACTCGCTTTTCCCCACTTTTTAACTTCAGTTTTAGCTGGAAACACCCCAAATCTCCTAAGAAACCCCTGTCAGGGGAGTAATTGTAATATTTAAAATAAAAAAAAAAACCCAAACCCACAGCAACATCCCCCAAACGCTGGCGGTCTGAGCTGGGATGCGTATGGGTGATTTTGTGTGCACGTGCTTCATCATATAACGATGCGTATGCTTCATTTTATAAGCATATAGCGGATGTCAAGGTTTTAATTTTTTTATTCGGAGCCTTTTGGAGCCGCCCGGCTCTATTGGCCCTTCCAGGCGGGTAAAGCAGAGACCTCCCCACAGGGTCAGCAGTCAGGTGCGACTATTAATGGGGTTTTTAGGGTTGGTTTTCGCTCTTTGCGTTTCTTCTGCCACCACATCCCACGGCTTTCGTCAGTTGGTGCATACGGACATCCGTAAAAAGTCAACATTTCTCTTTTTTAAAAAAGAAAAAAACCCAACCCAGTGAGCGCCTGTGCTGCTGCTTCATTTGTAATTCGGAAATTTCACCCCTTCTTTCCCCCCGTTGCTCTTCTCCAAAAAAACTATGGCTCAACCAGGCATTTCCCCCCCTATTTCTACTGTTTTCTATGATATAAATGTTTCCATTCGATAATGCATGAAGCGACTTTCCCCCCCCCCGCCACGGTCCACTGCTGGCGAGCGTGTCCTCTACCCCGAAGCAGCTGACCAATTTTTCGGCTGCGTGTTGGATGATTTTGTGCGCGTGCACTTTGTGCCCTATCCTGCTTCTCCCCCTGTTAAACTGGCGCCGTTTACCCCCCAAAACAAGCATCCGGAGCTGCTCGGCATTTCCTTTGCTTCTTCCTCCGCCGCCTGTATTAAGGTCTCAGGAAGGCAGCGGGGTTTGGGGGAGACACCAGGCACCCCCTGCCCACCGGCACCGCGGGACAGGGGGCTCGGCCGCCCACCGGAGGCGTGGATATGGCGGGAAAAGGATTTTTTTAATGGAAAATGTCTTAAAAGCCAAGGGGACTGTGTCTTCCTGCCCAGCGCCCGGCTCTGTTCTTACCTTCGGGAAGTTTTATGTTGTATTAAAATTGTTCCTTGCAATGACCCACAGCGTGGTGTCTGCAGCCGGGGGGGCTGGATTCGGCGCCGCCGGCACCGGAGCAGGTCTGGGCAGGGAGCACCTGCTGCATGGGGTGATGGCGAGGGGTAAACGGGGGCTGGTGGGTGCCGGAGCTGCCCTGGTTCACCCGGGAATCTGCTTGCCAGGCAGGCGGCGAGGGCTGGGGGGACACGGCCCCACCAGCAGGACGCCTGGCACCGAGCCCGGCTCCCGGGCCTGCATCATGGGTGCCCGGTGCAGTGCATGGTGCCCGGTGCGGTGCCCGGTGCGGTACCCGGTGCAGCACCCGATGTCTGCAGCACCCAGAGCCCAGTGCGATGCCCACTGCCGTACCAGTGCAGCACCCGCTGCGGTGCCTGGTGTAGCGCCCGGTGTCCCATGCAGTGTCCGGTGCAGCGCCCGGTGTCCCATGCAGCGTCCGGTGCAGCGCCCGGTGCCCAGTGCAGTAACTCATGTCCACAGCGCCCAATGCCCAGTGCAGTGCCCTATGCCCGGTGCAGTCCTGGTGCAGTCCTGGTGCACGGTGCAGCCCCGGCGCCCAGTGCAGTGCCCCATGCCCGGTGCAGCCCCGGTGAAGTGCCTCATGCCCGGGACAAGGCCCCATGCCTGGTGCAGCCCCAGAGCAGCCCTGGTGCAATGTCCCATGCCCGGTGCAGTGCCCTATGCCCGGTGCAGTCCTGGTGCCTGGTGCAGTGCCCCATGCCCGGCGCAGCCCCGGTGCAGTGCCCCATGCTGGTGCAGTGCCCCATGCCCGGCGCAGCCCCGGTGCAGAGATCCATGCCCGGTGCAGTGCCCCATGCTGGTGCAGTGACCCATGCCCGGCGCAGCCCCGGTGCAGAGATCCATGCCCGGTGCAGTGCCCCATGCTGGTGCAGTGCCCCATGCCCGGCGCAGCCCCGGTGCAGAGATCCATGCCCGGTGCAGTGCCCCATGCTGGTGCAGTGCCCCATGCCCGGCGCAGCCCCGGTGCAGAGATCCATGCCCGGTGCAGTGCCCCATGCTGGTGCAGTGCCCCATGCCCGGCGCAGCCCCGGTGCAGAGATCCATGCCCGGTGCAGTGCCCCATGCTGGTGCAGTGCCCCATGCCCGGCGCAGCCCCGGTGCAGAGATCCATGCCCGGTGCAGTGCCCCATGCTGGTGCAGTGCCCCATGCCCGGCGCAGCCCCGGTGCAGAGATCCATGCCCGGTGCAGTGCCCCATGCTGGTGCAGTGCCCCATGCCCGGCGCAGCCCCGGTGCAGAGATCCATGCCCGGTGCAGTGCCCCATGCTGGTGCAGTGCCCCATGCCCGGCGCAGCCCCGGTGCAGAGATCCATGCCCGGTGCAGTGCCCCATGCTGGTGCAGTGACCCATGCCCGGTGCAGCCCAAGTGAAGTGCCCCATGCCCGGGACAAGGCCCCATGCCTGGTGCAGCCCCAGAGCAGCCCCGGTGCAATGCCCCATGCCCGGTGCAGCCCCGGTGAAGTGCC
>VZTL01013349.1:24798-47560 GCA_013400535.1 Scopus umbretta
CGGCAGGGTGCCTGGGCACCCTCTCTGGCTGGCAGAGCCGGAGAAAAGTGATCTGCCAGGGCTGCCCGGCTCAAGCCCGGGCTAAGGGCTTGGCCCCACCGTGGTTCTGCCCCAGCAGAGCTTAGGCTGGGGCCAGGCAGCCCAGGGATGCGCCTGTCCCTCTGGATGTGCCAGAGTCCGGCCCCGGGGTGGCTGCGGCTTCGCTGGCTCCCGGACACAGTTGTCCCCAAAACCCTGGCTCTGGGACAGTGGGCAGCCCACCTCTTTCCAGGGAGATTCGTGGCCTGCGTCTTTTCCAGTGCTGGGGGTGTTTCTCAGCCCCTCGAAGAGGAAGCTTCCCGTGGTCACGTACCTCCCAAACTGAGGGTCCGTGTTCAATGGGAAATAAAAGCTGGGGGGAAAACCTGTCTAAAATGAGCTCTGCGAGAGCTGCGGACAGCTGGAGCGGCACCAGCATTGCGCCTTTCGGCACCCCTGCCTGGCGTGGCAAAGGAATGGCTGCCTCTCCTCCCCATTAATGCATGGCTTTTATTTCCCGAGCAGCTCTTGGAGCCACTGGGGAACTGGCCCTGTGACTTTCTCTGTGAGAGCAAAGAATGGAGACAGCTGAGTAAATATAGCCTAAATCACTGCTTTCCTGGCCATTCCCCCGCCCTTCCCTAACATGCAAAGGGCTGGTGTGTCCCCGAGGCTGGGTTGGCCTCTGCTCTAGTCATCGACTCTTCCGTGATGTGGGAAAGTCCAAGCGATGGTTTGGTTTCTTTGGTGACTCTCTTCTCTGACGTGGGCAGATCGAGCTTTGATCTGCCCGTGCAGCTCACGGCGAGGCTTCAGTCCTCCCAAAGGTGATCGCTGCCCCAAACCCTCCGTTTCTAACTCTCTAGAGCAAGGTTTTAAGCACACAGGAAAATCCTTTCTGCCCGCAGTTGGGTCTCGCTGGACAAAAGCTCTGGCTTGGAAGAGAAACCGCGGCTCAGCTGGAATGCGGTGAGGAGCAGTGGTCTGCGGAGCCAGTTTGGAGCCGTGTCAGAGTGCCGGCGCTTCGCTCTGAGTGCCGGGGTGTGTTTACAATGAAAAAGAGTATTTATAATATCGAGGGCTCTTTTAATTCCTCTGGGAATATCTGGAGCCACAGCTTGGAGCTAAAGTAACCGAGTAATGGAAGATAAAAAGCAAACAGAGGAAGGAACAGTGGATTTCTCAAGTTGGAAGGTCTTGCCTCTCTCAACCAATACCCAAATAATGTTGCTCTGCTAACATAGTTACTGCTCACCTTGTAGGCTGCTTCGTGTGATTGCTGCGCTGTGCAGAGCTACTCGTAAATCATCATATAAATTCCAAATACCCCGGGGAATGTGATTTTAAGCAGATGAGTTAGCAAAAGCGGTTGGAATTTTTTTTTTTTTTAATGTACTCAGTTTTTTTAGAACTGTAATTTTTGAGGGAAGTAGCCAAAATACAGCTCCTGGGTTTATTTCTGAACACCACCCCCACCACCCCCCCAAACCCTGCCCCATTGATGCTCCTAAAATGGAAGTAGTATGTTCTTGCTGCTTGGGGGCTGGTGTAAAGGGAGCCTGGAGCAAAGGGACAGTGCTAGTGTAGGGCACGTGGTCCTTCTCCGCTCGGTGCTGGCGTGTAAAAGTCTCCAGCCAAATAAAAGGCTCTTGCGATGAGGAGGAGAAAGTCCCTGAGGTGGGTGAGATAGGACGGGCTTCAACTGAAGCAAGAAAGTCCAATGTTAGGAGAAACCTCTGGACAGTAAGTCTTGGAGTCAGTCTGCAGATTGCCTGAGGCGCTCTCGGATTGTCCAGCCTTTGAAGAGGAGGCTGCTGAGACCTCCGGTTGTCTCTCAAAAATGGGGTAGCTGTCGGTCATCCCAAGGCGGGGATTTATTAGGCTCCTCCGGTTCCCGCTAACCATAACATTTACTTTTTCAGTGAAACGTTTCAGATATTCCTTCGCTTCCTTGGGCTTCAGTGAATAAAGCAAAATATTTAATGAAATACGAGTCTGAGCAGCGAATGCTCTGTATCCCCAGCAAAGGGCAGATGGTGGCCGTGGGCAGGGTGCTGCTACTCCTCCGGCTCTGTTGCCGGCTGCATGGGAAGCGTTTCTTGGTGGGAAAAGTGAAGGCGGCCTCGGCTTCCCCGTGCCTCTGCGGCGATGCGGTCGCTCTCAGGACGGTGGGCCTGGCTTGGGCACGGCTCACGGTGTAACGCCGCTCCCCTGCCGCTTTTCCCTGCTCGGAGGGAAACACCAGCTGGCTTGGCAGCGCCGTGGCCGTTGCCAACCCCGGGAGCGTGAGCCCCCGGTGCGGCTCTGGCTCTGGCTCTCCCCCCCTCCTCTGGCCGCTTCCCCGGGGGCAGCTGGTGGAGCGTATCCAGCTCTGCTTCCCGCCCGCGCCAGCTCCCTGCGGGCTCGCCCTGCTCGTTCCCCCACGGCTTCTCGTGGCATCGCCGCCCCTGCCGCGGCCTCGCTCGTGGCTCAAGCCTTGCGAGGCGTCGTTCAGGCTCTTTGGCGGGACTAGGGAGGGAGATGGCCTGGAGCCTAGGGGATTTGTCTGTCCCAGACAAACGAGAAACCAGAGGTTCCCAAGCTTTTGCCCTCTCCACCTCAGCGCTGCTTGGTGGTTCGGGTGCCTGTGGACGCAGCGTGACCCGCGGTGTGCTTGGCGTCGCCGGCTCCTGCCGCTCCGGCGCGGTGCAGGGCCAGCAGGAAGACTCGATGCAGCAGCAGCAGTTGTCACGATAGGGCACGACATGGCAGGCGGTTCCGTGTCCATTTCTATTCCCACCCCTAGTTGCGTTGTACTATTTTCTCCTTTTATTAAAGGAAAGGTTTGTTTTAATTGTTTGTAACCCATTAACGTGTAGCATTTTGCAGCTCAGAACTGGATTTGGTGGTTTGTTGCTTGCCGAGGATCTGATGTAACTTGGACAGATTTGAGCTCTGTAGATTGTTGTAAGCATATTCGTCTTTTAAATATTTTTATGCGTTCTTTTGCCTCGCTGGAGGAAAAGTAACACACTCAGTCTCGCTTGGAGTCAAGCTGCACTTTGAACTGCGCTTGGAACTGAGTTAAAGAGCACAGGAACCACATTTGAAACGTTAAGATGCTTTTATTTATGTGCTGGGCACACACAAAAAGACTTGTAATGTGTTTTTTGTTTCAAACCGATGTATTAAACAAAGAAAGTATTGACAGCAGTTAATGAATCAAGGGATTGTTTCTGGGCGCTGAGATAGATTTACCAAAGGTATTTAGATGTCTGATGCCTGGGATTTTCAGAGCAGCCTAAGCAAGCGCTCGCCAGCACGGACGCACGAGGTTCCTCTCCGAGAGCCGACCGAACCTGGAGCGGGGCCCAGCTGAAATCTTTTGGCAAGCTGTTCCCTCTCTCCTGCGCACACCGAGCCCCGGCTCGGAGGTGTGCTTCCAGCCGACAGGCTCGTGCGTGTCCTGGGCTCTCGGCACTGCCTTCCCCAACTCGCCTTCCCTCCAAAGAGCTGCTTCGGGGTTTGGGGAACAGTGCGTTCCCTCCTCCCGAAGACACGCCGATTCGGCCAGCTGCTCTCCGTGGGGTGCAGAGCCTTCCTGACCGGTGGCTGCTGTCCTGCACACGCAGCTCAGCCCGGGAAGCTGCTCGCTGGACCCGTGGCAAGACAGAGGACAAGTGTTTCCCCTGGAGAGGACAGCGCTGGCGTTAGCCATGTGGATTTGGGTTTCCCGAGGGGCTCCTCGCCCCCATTCGTGGGCACTTGATCCCCACGCGGGCTGAGCGTGGGGAAGGCAGGTGAGGCTGCTCCAGGACCAGGCTGGCTCCGAGTGCTTTTTTTGTGTGCTCAGTGATTCTCTGGGACGTGGAGAGCAGAGTGGCACAGAGCTCTGTGTTCCCACCACAGCGAAAGAGGCTGGAAGGAGTTGGCGGAGCAGGAGCCGTGGGACCTGCTCTTTGGAGATACTCGGTGCTCCTGAGCAACCTTCTCCTCTTCCCACCCTTCCACACCGGTCTGTTTTTAAAAGCTACTGAACAAGTTTGCCAGGGCTGAGCATTTTGTCCATCCAGCCTCTTCAGCTGCACCAGTTTGAGGCACCTGGAATCAGGGCTGGGATCTACAGCTGGAAGCTGGGGGAAGTGCCTGCAGGGGAGCATCTACCCTGCTGGGTTTGGGCTTGCTGCCTTGGGGTGCGTTACGGGGTCTGGCCTTTCTGGGAGGAACGGGAGTTGCCGGAGCCTTTCCCGGCAGGCAGTGGCCGCTTGGGCCCGTGGCAGTCAGACAGTGCCCCCGGCGTTGCCGACTTGCCTCCGTCAGACCCTGACAGGCAGCGTTCAGAGGGGCGAGGGGCGGGCAGTGAGCCTGGTCATAAATCTCTCTCTATATTCTGGATTATGAAGTAATATTTTCCTGGCCAGGGATGATTGGATTAGGGAAACGCAGGCTCTGCTGCAAGTTCCCTGCGCCTGCCGTTCCGGCACAGTGGGAGCTCGCACGGTGGCTGTGCTGGGATGTGCTGCTTCTCCCACGAACACCCCCTGTCCCCAGGGTCTCTCCATGAGTCCTGCAGCCTGGTGTTGCTCCTGGAGCTCCGGAGAAGCCCTCCAGTGACCCAGATCAGGCTCAAATCCTGTTGCCCACCCACTGGAGCCTGGCTGCACGTGTCCTACCTCCCCAAAGGCAGCGCCTGCTCATTCGTGGCAAAGAGAGCCCAGCTGGGACACTCGCCCGAGCTCAGGCAGCTAGCGTGGGCCCTGGCTGCTGCACAGGTTTCATGTGCCATGGCCTCTTTGTGCCTTTCTTCTTTGTCAAGGGAAGGAGCCCGCAGCGTGGTGCTGGGCTGGAGAACCTGGCTGTGGAGAGGTGAAGCCAGTTCCTCACAGGGCACTTGCGCCGATCTCGGACTTTCTGGTAGCGTGCAGGGGTGGTAGCACGTGCAGGAAGAAAGGGATGCCCGTAGCTGATGTGAACTGTAACGCGTTGCTGGCCCGAAAGGGTTATTTTGAGATACTGCGGATCGCCAACGTCGGTGCCTCTCGCAGAGTCCAGCCAGCGGTCGGAGCAGCCTTTGGCTTCGTGCCGTGCTTGGTTGTGCATTGACCCCGCCGGGAAGGGTGCCCTGGCTCCCTTTGCCTCCTCGCCTCCCTCTGCGGAGGCTCCCGCAGCCCTGAGAAGCGCCTTCCTGCTCACTAATAGTTTTCAGATGAGACTCAAGAGTTTGAGCTGGGTTTGGTGGTTTCTGGGCCAAAACAGCTCAAGCCATTAAGAGGACCTGCAGCGTTTCAGCAGGCCTAGGGTGCCCCTGGGAAGGCTGGTTTCTGGCCGCCCTGGTGCTTGGTAGGTCCGGTCCTTGGTTGCGTGCTGTGGCTGTGGGAACTGGAATGCTGGGATTTGCCTGGGGGAGGTGGAAAACTGGCCCGTGCGGGCGGGAGAGGATGGGAAAAGAGGACGTGCTTGGCTGGTGGGAATGCCCCAGCTCATACATCCCTTCAACGACATGTTATAACCCAGGTTTGTTCTTTTTGGTGGATTTCTGGGCAGGGCAGGCAGCATATTCTTCAGTTTCTCTCTGAATAGCTGAAAGGCAGTTAGCAGCTCTAAGTAGACTTCAAGGCTTCTGAAGATTATTTTAACTCATCTCACCTCCATCTCTGCAAAAAGAACCCGTGCCCGCACTTGATGCTGTTGCTGCTTTTGAAAAGTTCAAAAATTTACTTTGCTCAGAGCAAAGCTTTGAAGTGCTGCTCTGTGGGAATGGCAAAAGCAGCTCGAAAGCCTTTTGCTGAAAGCTTGGTTAACCTACATTTGTGGGCAGCCACCTTCGGGGAAAATGACTTTGTGGGGGATCGCATGGGGAGATGTAAAGGTGAACTGTGAAATTTAATCGATTTAACAAGGAAAGGTTAAATCTGTTTGGTTTGCTCCTATTCAGGGCCTCCAGCTGGTGGTTGCAGGGTCACCCTTTTCTGTATGCAAAAGTTCCTGCATAAAGGCCGTTTTGTCCCACTTGTTGTCTTCTTGTTTGCATAAGTGCTGCGAGAAGGGTAAGCCTGGAGAAGCAGGAGTGAACCTCTTTAAGGTGCAGAGCTGGTGCCTGTAGCAGAGAGGAGGTGGTGTTCCTGCCTGCTGGCTCCTCTCTTGCTTTTGGGAGTGTAAATTGGCATTAGCATGTCCTGGTTGGATCCAGGGCTCAGCATCAGCTGGTAGATAGGAGAGAAACGAGTCCTGCCTCTCTCAGCTGCTCGGATGAACCCCTAGTTTGAATGTTGGCATCTCGGGAGGGTGCGGGATGCCTGACTGCGCAGTGACACTTCTTCTTCTCTTTGCAGGCACTGGAAAGGGAGACGTAGCGTGCCGCACCGTTCTGGGCTGGAAGTGTGCTGTGCTTTTGCCCCCCGGACTCCGAAAAACCTGCTTCTTTTTTGGTGAAGCGGACTCTGATCTCCTGTTTCTTTGCTGCATGCCCACTCACCAGTGCTGGATTATGTTTGTCTCCTTCTCCCTTTGCTCCATAATTTGGTTGAATCGTGGTTTCAAGCTAAGGAAAAGGGGCTGCACCTAAGCACACCGGGGCACCCGGACCAGGCTCCTGGGGTGCTGCTTCACACAGAGACGTTCAGAGTGCTGATGGGGGACAGCTGCCTCTGAGATCCCTCCTCTCCCACCCAAAACGCGCTGCCTCGCCATTCAGAGCCGTTCTCCCCGCAGCAGAGAGAATGGGCAGCACCGATGGGTTCCAGTACCGCGCGCTCTACCCCTACCGCAAGGAGCGCGAGGAGGACATTGATCTGCTGCCTGGGGACATCCTGGTGGTGAGCAAGGGGGCCCTGCAAGCCTTGGGCTTCAAAGACGGGGATGAGCAGACCCCCAATCAGATCGGGTGGATCCTAGGCGTCAACGAGCGGACCAAGCAGAAGGGAGATTTTCCTGGCACGTACGTGGAGTATGTGGGACCTGTGAAGATCTCTGTCCCTTCTCACCGGCCCCGAGTGCAGAGACCCCTACCCGCAACGCCGGGGGCCAGCGGCTGCCGGCTGCAGGAGGCTCTGGAGCAAGGTAAGCCCTGCTGCTTGCTGTGTTGCTCTGAGACACCTCCGCTCCCAGCGTGCAGCGGACGAGGGTGCGTGGGTGGCTTTGCAGGACAGCGGTGAAGCTCTCAGCTCGGCAGTGCTGGATTGCTCTGCTGGCAGCAGTGCGGTTGAGTTGCCTGGGAGTTGTGGGCTCGTGCTCAGTCCTGGCCAAGAGAAAAGCACGTTGTGCCTCCAGCTTATTGATCTGCTTAGTAGAGCTTCTTGGGGTGAGCATTGTCCCACTCTTAGCTTTGCAAGATTCTTCTCCCTCTCTGGCCCGTGACCAGCCAGGATCCCCGTGGTCTTTGGTCCCTCTCCCTGCGCCGCTGAGGGTTTTGCCCTGCTCCCTCCCTTTAGGAGTAAGTCCTGACCTCTCCCAGCCACCTCCCTCCCTCTGCCTCTGGAGTGCCTGGGGCATTGTTCCCTGCCAAGAGCCACTCAGCCCCGCTGAGACACACAATTACTTGTCTCTGGGCAAGAGGAGAAAAGTCAGGGTCTAAAAGAGTATTTCCGAGAACTGGAGCTAATTGCTTGTCTGCCTGGCACCCGTCCCTCCCTGCGGATCACGGAGCTCTCGCTGGGGCTGGGCAGCCACCCTCAGGCAGGACACGGGCTGCCTTGCACCTGCGGCTGCTTCCCAGCCGGTGCTGCGCTTGGCACGGACCTGGTCCGGGAGCTGGGAGAGCCGCCATGCCTCAGCGTTGCCCGTAGAGCTGTTGCAGCTGCCCTCTCTTTGCCTATTTTTTTTTTTGCTCCCAGGCATGTAAGCCCTGTGGCAGGGGCTCAGCAGGCCTTGGGCGCTCTGAGATGGCAAACGGGCGTGCTAGCCACTCTTTCCCTTCCTGTGCCGTGCAGAAGACCTTCTGCTGGAGCGTATGGGAGGAGCAGGGTCAGCAGCAGGAGCTGGTGGGCTTCCGAGCACGCTCCCGGCTGGCAGTCCTGCGTCCTCCCTGTCCCTCTCTGCCTGGGAGCCACGGCTATCCCATCGGATGCTTCTAGATGTACGAAGCATCTCTGGGGTCTTAAGGAATGGAAAGGAGCCCCTTTTACAGAAACCAGGGCGGTGGGGCTGGGTGTATGGCTCCCCACAGCTGCCTCCTGTGCTCCTGCTCCCAGAGCTGGAGGGGCAGCCCCAGGAAACATCTCCGCAGGGTGGGAATGCAGCCGTGCGTTTGGGTTGGCAGCAAGAGCCGCTGACCTGAGTCATCCCACTTGCAACCTGCCTTTCCAAGAAAGCAGCTCCTCTGGGGAGCCTGGGGCATGCTCTGCGGTGGATGCATTGGCTTTGCCTGCATCCAGCCCTGTGCTCCCTCGGGGGCTGTATTTATGCCTTCGTGGGCTCTCTCCTCCTCTTCTTCTGAAGCAGGGCTTGGTGGAGGTGTGTCCGGGTGGTCAAAGCCGCTGCCCTGCGCAGGGGTGGGGATCTTTGGGATGTGGAGGAAGATACGTGCCAAAGTTCCTGACGCACAGAAAAGACGCGGTTGGGAAAGAAACCAAAAGCCGGCCTGTCTGTGTCCTGCCCAGGGATGGAGCAGAGGGAGGGCCGGGTACGAGGGCGCGCGAGGGGGGTGCCGTCCCTGTCCCCTGTGGGTGCATCCCTACAGCCAGCCTCCGCCTTGGACGCAGGCAGGGACTGCCGAGTGGCAATTTAAACGCCCAGGGCCATTTCACATGCAATCCGCCGGGATCCTTGCGGGGAGACGTGTTTTTGCAACTGAGAAACTGTATTTAAGCCAAGCCCGTGTTACTTCTTCGTGGTCCGCGCTTCGGGAGGTGCAAAGATATCTCCTGGCTGCCCCACGAAGCTCATAGCTGGCAGCGTTTCTGCCCTGTTTCCCAGGTCCTGCCCCGGCTGGCAGGGAATCCCTTAGCCCCACAGTGTCACACACGGAGCAGGGCCAGTGCCACGGCTGTCACGCAGCCCGGGAACAGGGCTGGCCCCGCAGGGCGGCGAGACCCAGCGCTTTCTGCCGGTGAATTTACGAGCTGCTGGTGTTTGCCTTCCGCAGAGAACGCAAGCGGAAAATGCGGCTCGGAAATATTTCCGCAGCTGCCCTGGCCATGCTGTGAGCGGCCTTGTTCGCAGCGGCCCAGCCCGGAGGCCCGGCAGGCTCGGGAGCCGCCGCTGGCTCCGGCACAGGCTGCCTGATAAAAAAAGGCAAGCTGCTGCCTGCTGAAGCAGCACATTCCCGTCCAGGCCACGTGGGCAGCGCCAGTATTTACTCTCCCTTCAGCCCTTCCCAAGGGTCAGGCTCGGAGCTGCCAACCTGGCAGCTTGCCTGCAGCTTCCCCACCCCGACCAGCACCACGCCGGGCCCTTTCCCGTGCCCAGGGGCTCTCTCTGGTGGGGGATTGCCCCCCAGCAGCACAAGCCCTTGCAGACCTGCCGGGTGCCTGCCCCCCTGCTCCATGGGTGCCGAGCTGAAGCACCAACACGAGCTGCTTCATGTCCCTGCAAGGCTGCGGGTGCAGGAGGCTCAGCTGGGTACGGAACTTCAGCTTGCTGTGCCTTGTGGTGAGACCACACCGGGCGAGTTCAGGTCACATCCATGACAACAGAGCCGTGTTTCGCAACGGGGAGCAGCCTTTTGGCTCTGCCTTCCCAGAGCGGAGCGCGCTGGGTGTCCTCGCCGACCGGGGGCTCCCCGGGGGCTGCCCGGTGCTGTGGACCGGCCCGGAGGAGCCTCCTGCACCAGCTGCTGCTCAATTGGAAGCAAGACGGGGCCTGGCACCGCTCATCCTTCGGCAAGCCTCCCGCTGGCAGCTGCCCAGCTGGGCCTGTGTGCTCCTGCCCGGCATGCATCTCCCCTCCAGCAGAGGGAAAGGGGGGTGCCCGGAGCTGGGACCTCAAGATCTTCTGGAGGTGACAGTGAAATGCCACCCGATGCGAGGCCATAGATCTCCAGGAAGGGGGGGACCCCGCTCCCGGGCCCCGGGCTGTCTGCGCCCTGTAAAAGCTTGCACGGAGGCTGTGGGCTCACGGGGAGGGGGAGGTAGAGGGCTGGTTTCCATGTTAAACGAGCAATCAAGGGCAGGAATTTGCTGACATGGCGTTCTGTCTGAATCGTTGGATTAATCACAGCTCACCACCGCGAGCAAGCTCCCTGGCCGTGCTCCTCCACCAGCCCTGCACAGCCCCTGGGCCGGGCAGGGACCGAACCCAGCCTGAGCTCCAGGAGCCCTGGTAACCCCTGCGCCGCCTGCCCGGGGTCCCCAGGGAGATACGCTCTGCTTCCTAGCCTCTGCGGGGAGCACTAGGGATCTCCCTGTGCGCATCCCGTCAGGGGCTCGGGGCAAAGCCAGGCTCAACAAATGCTGTGCTGGTTTCTGGGCCAGCTCCCCCGTTCCCTGCGGCCTCCACGCGGTGTTCGCGCAGCCCGTGGCCTCGTGGCAGGGGTCATGGCTTTCCTCAATCTCGGATGCTGCCCTTGGGAGCAGCGTTGGTTGTGCCCAAGCCTGGCCCTGCTGCAGAGCATCTGCTGGGGGCTGAGCTGGGGCTGACTCCGTTCTCCCCCAGGGCCTCCTCTCCCGGACTTGCAGGAGCAGTTCAGCCCTCCAGAGATTGCACCGCCACTGCTGGTGAAGCTGGTGGAAGCTATTGAGAAGAAAGGTAAGGGGGGGACGCTGAGCGCCCCCAAAATCCCTTAGCGAGGTCGGAGGGGGAGGCAGCTGTCTTTAAAAGCTGTTGGCGTCAGACCGAGCTGCATGGGACGTGCAGGACGCAGCTGCCTGCAGAAGAGGGGGGGCCTCCCGCTCCTCCCTGGCTCGCGGCGCTGTTCCCCAGAGCCGGGCTTGACCCCGCTGTGCCGTCCTGCGCGGAGCCCTGGGGTGGGGGCACTTGGTCTGCACGCAGGACGCCTGCGTGCCCTGGATGGGTGCTGGGATTTGGGAAGTGCTTCCAGCCTGGATCTGTGCCACGGGGGAGAAACGGGGCCACCGATTCAGGTGTCCTGGGGGCCGAGGGGGCCGCAGGCGCATCTGCGGGAGGTTGGCTTAGACACCATCCGGGCCTGGTTAGCCGTGCCGCAGCCGTTGCCTGGCCGGCGCAGGGCTGCCGGGCTGGCACCGAAACGGTGTGCGCGCTGGGAGCCGCACAGCTCACAGCAGTGTCCCCGCTTCCGCAGGGTTAGACAGCGAGATGCTGTACAGGACATCTGGCTCCGAACTGAGGCAAGCGCTGAGAACCGGTAAGAACCAGCTCCGCGTGGTGAGGAGGCGAATCGGCTCAGATGGAGGAGATTAGTGGATGTGACAGCGCCAGCAGTAATGCAATCCAGGCCAGGCTCGCCTGTCCCTGGCAGTTCCTGACTCCCAGCGCGCTGCCTGTGGGGCTGGGCCGTCCCCGTCCCGACATGTCCCCCTCTCGTGGAAGGAACAGGAGAGGTGGGGATTCCTGCCACCATCCGTGGGCTGGAGCAAAGGGACGTGGCGCCAGCTCGGAAACTCGCAGGCCAACAAGTGAGCTCCTGCGCTTGCCTCCTGCTGCCTCTTCGGGGTGCCCCGCTGTCGGGGTGCTCTGTTGATGCGCTGACGGAGGCTTCTCTGGCTCTGTCACACCACTAATAAGCAGGGGAGGATCTTTCAGCTCAGCTTGGTGGCTGGAGCCGTGGCTCCGCTGTGCCGGCAGCTGATGTCTCTGCCGAGGAGCCTTCGGAGCTGTCTGCCTCTCGGCTGGGCTTGGGCCAGCACCGCGCTGGCTTGTCCCCTTCCGCAGGCATCCTTGCAAACCCCAACTACACGGTGCTGTCAGCTCTGGCCGCGCTGCTTTCAGGACAGGCTTTACGTGCTGTCCCAACAACCTCCGCCTTGCATTCCTGGGACGACACGGTTCAAGGGAGACGTTTTCCCTGTCGAGTTCAGTGTGTGGCTGGTCCGCCTGCACTCGTCTTTAGCAGCAGCAGGGAACAAAACTGTGACACGAATCGTGTGTGCCCAGGATTCCTGTGGCAGGGCTCAGGGCAAAGGGCGTGGGCATCCGAAATGACCTCTACCTCCTCCCAGGGGCAACCTGCCTGTGTTCCCAGAGCCAGCTTATTTCTGGGATGCAGGGGGCACTTCCAGGCATCCTCTGTTGTGTGGGCTGCTCGGCTGCCTGAGCTCCCTTGTGGTGCCAGGCTGCTGTGTCCCGTGAAAGCTGACCAGGTGGTGTGGAATCGTTTCTGGGATGGGTGCTGGCAGCACCGGTACTGCCAGCTAGGTGCCCGGTGCTGTGCCCACCATCCATGGGAAATCTGTACCCTGGCAGATTGGACCCTGGGCGACCTGGAGCCCTTCGACGTGCACTCCCTGGGCGAGGCGCTGCGAGGCTATCTGCAGGACCTGCCCTCCCCCGTGGTGCCAGTGTCTGTGCACGGAGACATCCTTCGTGTCCTGCAGGGTAAGGGCTTCCACTGGCCGTGCTTGGGAACGGGTGGCTGGGTGGGACAGACGTGTTTGGGGTATTAAAGTCAGTCCTGTCCCTGTGGGGTCTGGCACGTGGCCCCCGGTGCTGACAGTGCTTCCACACTGTGATGCAGCTGGAGCATGGAGAACAGTGCTGGCTGTCCCAGCCCTTCCATCGTGTCTCGTTCTCTCCGCAGAGATCCCCCAGTCGGAGAATTGCCGGAAGCAGCTGCTGCTGGCCCTGGAGTCGCCTGCGGTCCCGCTCCAGAACACGCTCACCCTGCAGTTCCTGCTCCGGCATCTGGGGAAGGTATCGCAGCAGGCCGAGAGCAACAGCCTCCACCCTCGGGCCCTGGGAGAGATCTTCGGCCCCCTTCTCCTCCGGCTGCCTGGCGCCAGGTACGTGAGGCTCTCGGGTTCCAGCCGTGTACCAAGTGTCAACCGCTGTGCCTGCCAGGACAAGGAGTCCAGCCTGTAACAGCAGGTCTGCCCGCAGCCCCTGCCTCGCCGTGCGTGGGATTAAACTGCTGGCAGCACGCAGAGGTGGGACTCAAAGCCAGGGTGCAGAGCTCTTGCTTCTGTGTCAGCCTGGGATCTGGCAGCGGGGCTGTGCGCTATGGTGAACCAGCCAACCCTGGCTGCCCCTTTTCCTGGGGGGCATGGGAGCAGTGCCCAGTTCTCCCCCACAACCGCTGATCTTGTCTCCTCTCTCCCTGCAGCCCAGAGCTGAGCCCGGACTTCTCTGTGCTGTTTCTGGAGATGCTTCTGCAGACAAAGGAGCTGGAGCCGGAACAGTTGCCTCCAGGTACTGAGATGCCCCTTCCTTGGGGCCTGAGGCGCTGGCATTTGTGCTCCGTGGGCATGGAGTCTCTGCCCCTGCAAGCATGTTGCTGAGGACGTGTCTGTAGCCCAGCTGTGCCTGGAGGCCGTCTTGAGGCGCTCATCTGCTGCTGTAGATGTGCCTGGAGCAGCTCCTGGCCGCGTGGCAGCCAAGCGGGGCTTCCCAGGACGGTCACTGCAGGGAGGGAGACTCGGTGCTCTGAGGGATTACCCGTAGGGAGCTGGGACTTGGGCTCACCCTGCTTCAACCCTCCTTCTCTTACAGCCTTGCCTCCAAAACCACCTAAGCCAAAGCCCAGTGCAGCCAGCTTGGCCAACGGGAACAGCATGCCCTTGCAGGACGCCGAGTGGTACTGGGGTGACATTTCTCGGTAAGGGGGTGGCTGGCAGCTCACATCCTGGGTGCCCCGTCCATCAAGTTATCTAGGGGAGCTGTGGTTGCACCTCACAGACCATGACAATCATGTTCCTCGCAGGGAGGAGGTGAATGAGAAGCTACGGGACACGCCAGATGGTACCTTCTTGGTGCGTGATGCCTCCAGCAAGATCCAGGGGGAGTACACGCTCACCCTCAGGTAGGGTGCTGGGGTCCCCCAAGAGCCTCTGCTGCTCTGGGGTGGAGCTGTCAGCACGAGAGATTACGTCTGCCTGGACGTCCAGACGTCAGGCTGGTGTAGGGTGCTGGGGTGGTGATAAATGCCCTCTCTCCCCTCCCCGCTACAGGAAGGGAGGCAATAACAAGCTGATCAAGATCTTTCACCGGGAGGGGAAGTACGGCTTCTCGGAGCCCTTGACTTTTGGCTCAGTGGTGGAGCTCATCACCCATTACCGGCACGAGTCGCTCGCCCAGTACAACGCCAAGCTGGACACCAGGCTGCTCTACCCCATCTCCAAGTACCAGCAGGTGAGGCCTGTGCCGCTGGGACGCGGCTGGCCAGCACAGCCTGAACCGGGGGGCTCTGGATGACAACGTCCCACCCCTTCCCCATGCTGGGACATTGTTTTGTGGGGTGATGGGGAGCCCCCGTCAGAGGGGAGGCTTTGTGGGACCAGCTGCCTTGCCGGGCGGGGGTGCTGTAGGGCAGGAGCAGGTCCTGACGGGCTGTGCGTTTGTCAGGACCAAGTGGTGAAAGAGGACAGTGTGGAAGCCGTCGGGGAGCAGCTGAAGGTCTATCACCAGCAGTACCAGGACAAGAGCTGGGAGTACGACCTGCTGTATGAGGAGTACACGCGCACTTCCCAGGTATGCGGGCACTGCCTTCCCCCTGGGCTGCCCCGACATCCCCTGATCGCTGGCAGCCACGCCGCCGTGCGCAGAGGAGAGCAGAGATCGGGCACCCGCTGCCCCATTTGTCTGCTCCTGGACTTGAGGGGACTCCCCAGAGGAATGTGCTGGGAAGAGGGGGATATCTGGGCTGCAGCGAGGGCAGTGCTGCTTTGGGGAGGGAGGAAGAGAGGATACAAATGGGCAGAAACCTGCCCAAACGCTCCCCCTTCCTCAGCTCTCCCCTCCCTTCTACTCAGGAGCTGCAGATGAAAAGGACGGCAATCGAGGCCTTCAACGAGACAATCAAGATCTTTGAGGAGCAGTGTCAGACACAGGAGAAATGCAGCAAGGAGTACATCGAGCGCTTCCGGCGGGAGGGCAACGAGAAGGAGGTGCAGCGGTGAGGACGGGGGGCTGACGGTGACCTGCCCTGCCTGGGGAAGGGCTCTGGGGACTGGAGGGATCATCCTGGCCCCACGTAGAGCAGAGGCATGCGCAATCCTCGCCCTCTCCAGCAGCATGCCGTGGGCTGGAGCTGGCCGGCTGCCTCCTCTGCCTCCCCCACTCTGGCTCACGGCCTAAACCCCCCTCCTTCCCCCAGGATCCTCATGAACTCGGAGAAGCTCAAATCTCGCATCACAGAGATCCACGACAGCAAGATGAAGCTGGAGCAGGACCTGAAGAAACAAGCCTCGGAGAACCGGGAGATCGACAAGCGCATGAACAGCCTCAAGCCAGACCTCATGCAGCTGCGCAAGCTGCGGGACCAGTACTTGGTGTACGTAGCGCCTGCTCCTGCGGAGGGCTGGGAGCGGGGCCCCGCCGCCCCTCCGGCCCAGCCTGGGAGCCATCCAGCTAGCTCCTTGAGGGCTTTGGGGCTTGTCAGACCGGGCTTGCCGGCTGCTCCGTGCAGGACCGAGCCCTGCAGCGTGCAGCCTCGGGGCGCAGCAGTCCCTCAAAGGGGACGGCTGCTGCCCTCTGGTGATGGCTGCGCAAGCGGTGCCTGGCCCGGATGCCGCAGGCCAGGCGCGCTGCCTGCGCTGAGCGCTGCCTCTCCTTCCCCAGGTGGCTGACGCAGAAAGGTGCCCGGCAGAAGAAAATCAACGAGTGGTTGGGCATTAAGAACGAGACGGAAGAGTGAGTGTCCCTGTTCGTTGCGGGATGTGGGGGGGCCGCAGCAGCGCAGGCTGCGCAGCCGGTTTTGCCTGCTCCGGGGCTGGAGGCAAGTCCCATCTCCCTGCCGGGGAGCTGAGGACGCCTTCCCTGCGGGAAGGGGTGACGGCGGTTAGCAGTGGGAGGGGAGATGCCGGGGCCATGTGCTCAAACCGAGGGGGTCTGACCCTGCCTGTGCTGGATTGCAGCCAGTACTCCATGATGGATGACGAGGAGGAGCTGCCCCACCACGAGGAGCGGACGTGGTACGTGGGGAAGATCAACCGCTTGCAGGCGGAAGAGATGCTCTGCGGCAAGCGGGACGGCACCTTCCTGATCCGCGAGAGCAGCCAGAAGGGATGCTACGCCTGCTCCGTGGTGTGAGTACCCCCCAAGCAGATGTGGAGGAATGGAGCTGGCGTGGGCCGTGCCCCCACTCGCTCTGCCCTTCACTTGCTAGGTGCTGGAGGCTGGCAGAGGCGTCAGCTGGCAGGCTGGGCTTCTCCGAGGTCTCCTGTCTGCCTCGGCTCCTCCTGCCAGGGCCAGATGTATCCTTGGGCTGCCTCGGTGATGCCCGCTTGCGCTCTGCTGTCCCTGTCCCAGCGGGGCTCCCTCGCGCTGCAGGGCACTGGCGTGCCGCTGACCCGTGTTCCCTTGTCTCCCTGGCAGGGTGGACGGTGACACCAAGCACTGCGTGATCTACAAAACGGCGACTGGCTACGGGTTCGCTGAACCCTACAACCTCTACGCCTCCCTCAAGGACCTGGTCTTGCACTACAAGCACACATCCCTGGTGCAGCACAATGACTCCCTGAATGTCACGCTGGCTCACCCGGTCCTTTCCCAGCCACCAGCCAGATGAGCAGCCCCTACACGACACAACAGCTGCCTTCAGCTTTTCCCCAGGGCGCTGCTTTCTGGCTCTGGACTCTTGCACCCTGTATAGTTGAGTCTCTGTGCTCCTGCCCCTCCAGAGCCTCTGAGATGTCTGTGACCGTTCCTGGTGTCCCTTTTGGTCTGTAGCTGAAACCCATGTTGGCTGATGGGACAAAAAGGCTGGGCTGTTGACTCCCAGTGGGCTCCAGCCTCTAGGAGGTGGGATCCAGTTGTGATTGAATTACTGTGGGCGAGCGCAGCCCCCTCCCCTTCCCCGATAAGCAGGTCAGATCCCCTTCTTGCTGGCAGGTTGCCCCGCTACGCATCACTGTAGAGCTAGGTTTCCGATTCCTCGGTGCGCTATGGCGTTGGTCACTGCCTCGGCCGAGCCGTCGCGAGCGCTGCGCTGAGCGAGGGGCTCCCAGCCTGGATGCCGGAGGAGGCAGAGGAGGAGGCTCCGCTGAGCATGTGCATCCTCCACTCTCACTTCCCTCGGTGATCTCGCAGGCTGCGGTGGTGTCTGGTACGAGGGGTGCTGCTCTTCCGTGCAGAGACTCATTTAGACAGGAGAAACCCCATCCTCCGTGGGGCTTCTCGGCCAAAGTCTCTGCTCCGGGGTGTGCCCCACTTCACCGTCTTGTTCCCTGGTGTCATAACCAGCTCTTGAGTGTTGCTGTTTGGGGAGGGAGGATCCGGTTAGCGACGATTCTCTAGCCTTAGTTGTGCCAACTAAGCTGTGAAATCCGTGTTGGTACCCGTGTTTTTCCCGGCAGAATCCGTGGGACACACACAGCTCGTCGTTTCCGTCTGTCTTTGGTGAATCTCTGCGGACGTAACCCATTGAAGCTAACTGTAGCTCTGTAAATACGGTTCTTTTCGTAATCGGCTGCTTGCCTAGTACTGGTGTTTGCCGAACTCCCGCTACGATGCGCAAGCGCGTGGGCAGCGGCTGGCCAGGCTGTTGCAGGCTCGGGTCCTGCCAGCTGAAGCAGGAGGGGGCCGGAGTCTGACGCACACTACGAGCCCTCCGCAAAATGAAGGACCTCTCCGCTGCAGGAGGACGGTATCTCTGCTGGGCCGAGGGAGGGCCTTAGCACGTAGAAACGTATATGCATGATGTCGAACTGTGTACGCAAAGCACTTATAATCATGAGTACTGTATGGGGACTTGGGGTGAAAGAGCCGGGGGTTGCTGCAGTGCTGCCCGTCGCAGCTGGCTGGCGCGGGCAGGGCTTGTTGCCTCTTTTTTGGGTGATGGTTGAGTTCAGCGGGGCTCGAGGGCAACGGAGGTAGCCCTGGAAGAGCTTTAAACGTTGAGGCCATGGTGGCATTTGCTTTACTGGGTTCTCCTGTCTGCCTGGCTTGAAGAAAGCATTAATTGTCCTCTTGATTTGCTGGAGAGGCTCCTTCCCCTTTTGGAGGCCGCGTCCTCAGGACGGGCTGGTGGATGCTGTAGGCTTTGACGCTTCTGCTTTGTGCTGCGACTCGGGCTGCGCCAGATCTGTGCTGGGTGCTGTGTGCTCGTGCTCTGCCTGCGTCCTGGCCTTGACACGCTGTCTGCGTCGGGGACCGCGCTGTCCTTCCTTCTCTGGTCAGCCCTGCTGCTCGCCTCGTGCTGGGCTGGTCCCCGGATCCTTTTGGATCTGGGATTGCTGGAGCAAACATCCCATTCCCCTTGCTTGTGGCAGCTCTCCTATGCTCGACTGTACAGACCCCATTCCCTGCTCTGCATGCCCTCTCCGGGTCCTGGGCCGTGTTTTTTGGTTCTGGTTTGATGCTGTTTAGCGCTCCGAGGATGCGGGGCAGCAGTGCTGTCCCTGGCCCGCCGCGGCTCAGGCGTGCGCTCGGGTGCCGAGGTGCCACGGAAGGGGCAGGCGATGGGTCGGGGAAGCTGCAGGGCGCGCAGCCCAGGAGAGGCTGCGTCTGGCTGTGGGGATCGCTTGGGAAAAGCTGTCAGGGATAATTAAGGGAATAGTTTGGGCTCGGACACATGAGAGATGGGAGCAGGGCAGGGAGGCCTGGTGCTCGTAGCCCTCTCTGCAGAGGCCTCCCGGGGTCGGTGGCGTGGCCGGGGGGGCCGCGCCAACACCCCAAAGCTTTCTGCCAGCCTCCTGCCCCGGTCGCAGTGGTACATTTTCATCCTGGGGACCCTGTGCTGGCCCTGCCCCGGTCCTGCGCTTGTCCCTGCGCTTCCAGCGCATCCCTGCCGCACGGGGCGGGCTGCAGGCGGATGGGATCCTCCAGCCGCTCGCCCCACAGGCGCCCCGTCCCCCCACCGCCCCACCAACGTGAGCTCGGGGCCAGTCCTGCCCGGGGGGCGGGGGGGTTCGCTCCCCGCTCACGCCAGGGCCTGCCGAGCATCTGGGAGAGTCTTGGCTTCAAGCCGTCACCTGCTGACACTTCGCTTGGTGCTCGCCCCGGCTCTGCTCGCCGGGGAAATTCCAGCTTCTCATGACAGCCTTTTTTTAGCCTTTCTGCTGAATTTCTGTTGTTCTCCCCACACTGTCCCTTCCTGCTGCCCGGCTGGAGCCTCCTCCTCCCCAGGAGCATGGGCAGCTCAAGGTGAGCGCAGAGCGGGCACGGTCGCCCCGCTGCATCTGCCCGCGTTGCCGCTCCCGCTGGCACCCATCGCCGCGGCCCGTCCCCGACGGGGCTCTGCTCGCCAGTCCTGTGTACAACGAGGAGGAAAATGCCCTTTCCCCAGCGCTGCCTCTCCCTGACGGTGCTTGACCTGGCTCCCTGAAACGCAGCTTTTCCCTCGTCTCCCCTGGGGGCAGAAGCCCAAGCCCTGAGCTCCCTGCCTGCAGCGCAGCTCCCCCAGAATAAGCTAGTTGTGATTTGTCCTTTGATGCTTTCGCTCGTGCTGTTTGCGCCGCCGGATTCATCCGGCAACGATGCGTTGTTGAGGCCCTGGGCTGTGCTTTGCTGCTTGTGACCCCCCCACCTCGTGTCCCCCAACCCAGCCACGCACCCACGTCCCGTGGGTGCAACGTGGCCGTTCCTGCTCCCCGGGGCACAGCTCGGGTCTTGTCCCTCCGTGTCCCAGCTCGGGATGCTCCGTGCTCCCCCGTGTAACCCCCCCCCGAGGGCTCTCATGTCACCGGCGGCTTTGTGCTCGGAGAGGACGTGGCGGCTGCGTGAGCGCTCCTGAGATTTTTTTAGTTCCTAGGTATATGCAATAATAAATAACTTGCCACTTCAGCTGTTCGTTACCAGCAGTAGTTCTCTATGCTCTTTCTGTTGATGTTTACTAATGTAAACCCAGTATTTGTTACTGTAAGAGGATTTTTTTTGTACGGTACTTCAAAAAAACCCATAAAACCAAAAAAAAAACCAAAAAAAAAAAAAAAAGAAAGAAATAAACAGAATTAATGAAACGGCTGCAGGGATTTCTGTGGGAGGGTGCTATGCCCGGGGGAGTGGAGGCGGGAGGGCGTTGGGGCCGTGCCCCATCTCCTGGGCCGGGTGCAGGATGTGACCCATCGCCCGGCTGGCGCTGGGCTGTGCCAGGGCTCCGCTCCCCAGGGTCTTGCAGGGCTGGGGCGTGCGGGGGCCAGCCCCGGGCTCACCGGCCGGGCGAGCAGGCAGCAGCCGAGCCCGAAGGGGCGAGAAATGGATGGAAACGGCGGCTCTAAACAGCGGGGGAAGTAGGAGGTTCCGCCGTGCTCGGCCCCAGAAGCGAGCCCAGGGGCTGTTTTGGGCAGCAACCCCTGCCCGCACCCGGAGCTGCCGGTCCGGGGGTGCTTCAGCACCCGCACCCAGCCCTTGGGGGGGCTCGGCAGGCCGCGGCGGGGGTCCGACACGGAGCCACCCCCCTGCCTGGTTGGGAGACGCCGAGCGCGGGCTGCTCGGGGTTGGGTTTCTGTCCCTGACCTGTTGCAACCCGCGGGGAAGCGGCAGCCGCCAGCGGGGCTGGGGCGAGGGGCTGCGACCCCAAAGCCCCGATTCGGGGCTGCCGGGACGGGGTGGCCAGAGCCGGACGGCCCCGTGTGAGTCAGCAGCGTCGGCGTCACATGAGGAGGTCGGTTGAGCCGGGCAGGAAGGGCGCGCGGAGGCGGGCGCAGCCGGGCTTTAAAAGTCCTCGTGGGGACAGGTTCGCCTCTGTGCCACCCCACCGTCCCCATGGCCCCCGCGGTGCTGCTGGCTCTCCTGGCGCCGGTGGCTCTGCTGGCCCCCGGGCTCGGGGTGGCCTTGCCCGGCTGTGACTACCCAGCCCACCTCTGGTGCAGCTCGCGGGAGATCGCCGTCGCCTGCCAGGTCAGAGCCGCTGGTGCCAGGGCTGCCGCTGTCGCCCACCCGTGCCGGCAGCCCACGCAGGGCAGGGCCGCCCGGCACGCGGGGACGCGTCCCGCCGAAACGGCACGCGTGGGACTGGGGTGCCCGCCCGGCGAGCGGGGCTGGGGTGCGCGGGGACGATGTCAGGGCATCACCCGGCCGCGGTATCCGGCGCAAGCGCCGGCTCTGAGCATCCCTGCGGCGCGGGCTGGCACGCCGCAGGGATGCGCAGAGCCCCTGTGCCGTGCTGGCACCGTGGCGCTCCCCGGCGTCCCCAGCGAAGCACCGTGCTACAGCCGGACCCCAACCCCAACCCTTCCCCAGGCGCTGCTGGCACTTCTGCTTTTTCAGCATAAAACAGCTTTTCGGCTTGTTCTACCCTGAACATCCCCGGACGGTGACGCTGCCGCGATAGCGGGTCCGCCAGCGGCCTGCGAGCCCCGCAGGGCTGCAGCCGCCACCCAGCAGTGGGTGCCGGGCTGTATCCCCACTCAGCATATCCCGGCCCCACCGGATATTGTTTTCCCCCAAAATATTTTGGGGAAGTTCCCGTGGAAAGCCCCGGTGCTGCGTGGTGGCAGCACATGAGATCTTGAGGCTGCAGGAGGCCCCCGGTCACTCTCACTTCCCTCCTAGCCCTGCACACCCTTGTCCCCCTCCTGCCCCACATCCCAGGAGCTTTGCCCCATCCCCTGCAAATATGGGGGGGGGGACACGACACTGCAGCTGTACCCCACCCCCCCGGGCACCCCGAAACCTTCCCGCACACAGGCGGAGAGCCGCTGCGCCAACCTCTCGCGCCCGGCGGCTGCCCCCGTGGAGCTGAGTCTGTACTACGAGAGCCTGTGCCCGGCGTGCCGCTGGTTCCTGGTCCAGGAGCTCTTCACCACCTGGCTGCTGCTGCCCGCCGAGGCCCTGAGCATCACCCTGGTGCCCTACGGCAACGCGGAGGTAGGAGCTGGCCCGACCCGGTGCCGTGGGCGCTCGCCTCCGCGCCGCCGGCCCTGCTCAGACCGGTTGGTCCTGCAGGAGAGGAACATCAGCGGGAAGTGGCAATTCCAGTGCCAGCACGGCCCAGAGGAGTGTTTGGGCAACATGATCGAGGTGACGGTGACGATCCCCATCCCCATGGTGCCGGCATGAGGGGGGGTCCGGAGGCCCCTCACCGCCCACCCCGTCCCCATAGGCCTGCCTGATGCACGAGGGCAAGAACTTCAGCACCTACTTCCCCGTCATCTTCTGCCTGGAGTCGGGCAGCTCCGTCACCAAGAACCTGGAGGCCGTACGTCCCCCTCCCCGTCTCCTGCGCCCCGCCGTGGGGGGTGTCCCCGTCGCCCTGACCTCCCCGTGCGCGTCCCCCGCCTCTCCCCCCGGCAGTGCCTGCAGGTCTACGCCCCGCAGCTGGACGGGGGCCGCATCGCCGCCTGCGTGCGGGGGGACACGGGGGCCGCCCTGATGCACCGCAACGCCCAGCTGACGGAGGCGCTTGACCCCCCGCACGAATACGTGCCCTGGATCGTCGTCAACGGGGTACGGCGTTGGGGACGGGGGGGGGGGACGGGAGCGGGGCCAGGGCCGCGGCAGCGCGGGGACCCCCTGACAGCCCCGTCTCCCCCCTCCACAGAAGCACACGGACGAGCTGCAGGAGCAGGCCGAGGCCTCGCTGCTGGGGCTGATCTGCCGCCTCTACCAGGTGGGACAGGGGGCCCGGCGGGGCTGGGGGACACGTCCCCGTCCCCGTCCCCGTCCCCGTCCCCGTCCCCGCCAGGGCTCTATCGGCCACTCTCTGCCAGGGGGAGAAGCCCAAAGCCTGTGGGGGCTCAGCGGCCCCGAAGACCCCGGCCGGCTGCAGGCGCTGAGGGAACGGCGTGGGAGCACGGAGCGAGCGGCGAATAAAAAA
>VZTL01013351.1:10512-22349 GCA_013400535.1 Scopus umbretta
AAAAAGAGGGGTATTTTATACTCTGGGAGACAACCCGAATTCCAGACACTCCTGAGACTGCCTCCAGTGTCGATTCCTATAAGCAGCTGCTTGGCAAAGACGAGGAGCGCGCAGCGTGCCCGGGCCGCTTCCCTCCGCAGAGCCGGCAGCCGCCACCGCCTTCCGACGCGATGCCGTTCATTAGCTGTTAGAGTCACCGGTGTCGTCCACGCGCCTCACCTAGTCCAAGTCTCACATTATTTTTTTTTCTTCTGCAAAATGCTAAATGAAGTTTTTTTGTTTGTTTTTTTTTTTTTCATTTTATAGTACATAAAAACTTCAAAAATACATGAGCTTGATAAAATATACATGCTTAGTCATTTTGCATCTAGCTGAAACTATAAAGTTGAACCTTTACAAGTGTCTTATTTCACCTACGGCAAACATATTTACACAAAAGCCACCAGAACGAGTACCACTAAAAGAACTGGCTGTAAAAAATATTATTGCGGTATACTACAAATGTAACCTTTTTATATGAGCTACAAAAAGCAGCATCTTTGTTTACAGAGTTCAGTGCAATTCTTTACATTAAAAAAAAAAATCCTATAAATTAATAAGGAAACCATCAGTATTACAGAGGAAAGAATATACTTTACATACCCCGGCCACTCTCCCCAGTCCTCTGTATTGCTTCGATTCCGAAAGGGATTTTTTTTCTCTCTCTCATCCGAGTGCCTCTTTCCCAACACCGCAGAAGAAGGAAGTCAGAGTGATGCTTTATTTCCACCACCCCCTCGGGAGAAGAGTGGTCAAAGCCCAGACTGAAATCACCAACCAAACGGAGACCCTCTCTCCGGTCCAGGATGCCCAGAAGGCGTCAAGGCGCAGCCCTCGCGCAGGAGAATGCTAATGCAGGATGGAGAAGGGTGGCAGCTCTGAGCGCGCACGCAGCTCCTCTCTTCGGCTTTAAAGATCTCACTTCCACCTTTGCTGCTCACGCCGAGAAAAAACCATCCCAAGTATGCAGCGATAAGGTGCCAAGAAGGCTCTGTAATGCCTGAAGACTGGTACTGGCCCAGCCAAAACAAGAGTGGCGCTGCCCTTCCATCGGTCTCCTCACCAGGATCCACAGCTGTCAGTTACTGAATGCTCTATCGCTGATTAGAAGCCGGATTCAATCATGCTGATTATTTTAATTAGATGACCTCATTAAAAGGATTTTGAGAGACCTATTAGTGTGAATGAAATCTCATTTATCATATCCAAGGCGGCAGAAAGAAGATGACCAAATGTAAGAATCCAGGGAAAAAAAAGCCTTTCTAAGCGTGCCACTGGTCTAGACGTGAAATGATTCTTGTAGGATGCAGCGCTGCTGCGTGCAGGGAGGTGTCGGGGACGTGAGGCAGCCCCTGGTAGCGGACAGACACAACGCTTACGAACTGACCCGCCGCCTGCTGCTACCCAGCCCTCGAGCCTTCGGCTTCTTTGGCTGCTAAAGAGTGAAAGGAAATTCTCAGGCCTCACCTGCCAGCTGGATCAACTTCAACCCCTTCCCAAAATGCAAAATCCTCTCCTTCCTCCAAGGTTACTTCATTTTGTCCTTCATGTGCCGTGACTGGGTGGATGCTGCAAGTCCTGTCCTGAGAAAATGGGGTGCAGCAAAGGGTGAAGATGTAACGCTGTAGCGGCCGCAGCAGCAGCAGGTCTCGGGGCAAGAAGGGTTGGATAAAGAGCATGAGGAACCGGATGAAAAGTAAAGGGGCCCGGATGGATAGCCGACGCCGGAATGATGTGGATGGGGTGGCTGGCTAGAAACGTCGCGGGGTGCCCTGGAATAATGGAGTGGGTCAAGTGGGATAACGAAATAGGCGTCAAGTGGGGCTGGGGTATATGATGAACCTGAGCGAGAGGCTGGGGATGGGGGTGAGGGTGAATCCCGATGGCGGCGGCGGCCGCGGCAGCGTGGTGCTGCAGGATGGCATGCTGCACGGTGGTGATGGAGGTCGCGGACGCCGCCGCTGGCTGCTGAATGTGGATGGGCTGCAGGGCAGGCGCTGCCGGCGCCAGGGCCGCCGAGGCGGGGAAGGCCTTGACCTGCTTTGCCAGAAGTTGCTGCTGAATGTGCTGCTGAGCGGCTTGCTGCAGCTTACTGTATTTCTCCATTTCTTCGGGTGTAAAAGTGATCGGCTGGCTCTCGAGTGGTGCTAGAGAGGAGTCTTCTCCTCCTTCCCGATCCCCTTCAATGCTCGGCTCCCCGCTCTGAGGCACGTAGCCAGGAAAGTGCTCGACATCCGGAACTAAGGGCATCATACTGGTTTCCACTGGGACCGGCTGGTTGCCCCCATCCATAGGTTCTAGCCCATCGCCATCACTCGGATCCGAGAGGAAGTTGTGCGGCATGACCAAATCTCCAGAACCAAAGCACTCGGGAAGTGCCGGTGCTTCGAGGGGAATGGACGGCATTTCCGTGGCAGGTTCGTCACGTTTCTGCTCGTCCAGAGATTTGTCCTGAATTACCATCACCACTTCTTCCAGGAGAGACTGGCCGGCCAACTGAGACTCCTCAATGCCTTGGGAAACATCCTCAGAATCCGACAGCTCTTGCTCCTCGCCCCTCTCCAAGCCAGACTCTTCATATCTTTTGGCATTTGGCTTTCTAACGGTTGGCAATTTCCCAATTAAGGGGAGAACCGGTTTGTTGCCTAAGGAAGGAGGAAGTTTTGGGCCAAAGTAGCCCTGGGGAGGATCTTTGAGCTTTATGCCCACCTTGTTCGCCCCTGCCAGCATCTCGTCAGGTATGCAGGGCTTCTTCTCAACCTTCCTGGATTGAATCTTTTCCAGGAGAAGTTTTGCAGTGACGGAGTTTCTCTCCTCTGGACTGCAGTCACCTTCCGAGGTCCTCCCCGTGCCAGAGCTGCTGCTGTTTTGGGAGAGTGAGCCAGATCCTTTCAGATCCTCTCCTTTGCCATCCTCTTTCTTCAGCAACAATCCTTCACTTCGGCCCGTCCGGAAATAGTGAGGAGACTGCGAGCGATAGATTTTGGACCTGATGAAGTCTCTTCTCCCGGACCTCCTCTCTTCAGGGCTCTCGTGGCCTCGAGAGCCCTTTCGCGAGAGAGACCTCTGCGAGTGGCTTCTTGTACTGCGGCTGCGATCCCTGCTGTAGCTGCGGCTCCGTTTCCAGCTGCGACCCGTTACGCTTCGGCTTCTCCTCTTGCTTCGACTGCGGCTGCAGCTGCTGCTGCGTGTTCGGCCCCGGCTCCTTGTTCTTGACCTGCCTCGAGGGTGGGTTCGGCTCCTGCTTCGACTCCTCGACCTGCTCCTACTCGAGCTGTAGTCATCTTCAGAAGATGAGTATTTGCGCCGCTTTGATCTGTGATTTGAGCTGTTGTAGTCAGAGTCATCCTCCGAGTCGTGGGACCGCTTTGAATGGCACCTTGACCGGTCACTGTAATCGCTGTAGCTATCATCTGAGTAGCTTCTTCGACGGCTATACCGGCTGTGCTCTGAGGAGGCGTCGGAGCTGGTCGAATAGGACCTGCGAGAGGAGTGCCTCCGCCCCGACCTGGAGCGGCTCCTGGAGTGGTCGCTGCCAGAGTCGTAGTCGTCGCTGTACTGTGATGGGGATTTCTGCCGGCAGTGCTTCCTGTGAGAGCCCTCGTCGCTGTCGTAGTCCCCGCTGCTCTGCCGGCTCCTGCGGCTGATCCTGCCCAGGGAAGGAGCCGAACACCGTCTCCTTGAAGCAGATAACTGCTGCAGGTCACCCTTGTGTTTTTTGCTACCGTGTTCTTGGCAGGAGTTACCACCATCCTCTTTTTTACCGCTGCTTCCCTCTTCGGCAGACAGAGACTTCCTCTGGGACTCCTGAGAGCACCACTTTTTCTTCTGGAAATGGCTACAATCTTCAGACAGTTCGTTTTTTAGCACTCGCTCCGATTCAGTAGAGAGAGAAGACTTGCCTTTTTTGTGCCTGTGTCTTTTCCGTTTCTTGGGTTTCTCTTCCCCCAGGTCAGTTTTTCGGCTCTTCTCATCAGCTTCCTCCTTGTGTTTACGTTTGTGTTTGCTGGACTTTTTGTGCTTCTTTTTCTTTTTGTGTTTATGGGATCTCCCAGATTTATTCTTACCGGTTATGCTTTTACTACTGTCCTCTCCCTCCCCCTTACTAATGCTTGTCAAACTGGGCTCCTGCTTGTTCTGGGAGCCACAGGTGGACAGAGATCTGTTTTCCATTTTCAGAGCAGAACTGTTAGCTGCGCTTTCTGCCTCCTTGGGTTTGCTTATCTCGCCAGATTCTGTGCTCTGAATGTTTTCTTTACAAAGACCCCCTGGATCCTTAGATTTTTCTGTCCCTTTACCTTTAGCATCTTTGTTGCGAGAGCGCTTGAAATCAAAATACAGGGGGTTACAACTGTATGAAACAGATGGTTCTGCTTTGGTAAATATGAGAAGCTCTGAAGGCCACTGGAGAGTCGTGCTCTCATCTTTACTCAGAACGGGGAAAAAAGGTCCTGTCGGATGCTTTGGTCCTTCAGTGACATCTTTACAGCCTGGGACAGGCTGAGCGACTTCTTTAGTAGTGTCTGGCTCGGGGATATTGCTCTCTGTGAGATGCTTGCTCTCCTGCATACTCGCATTTTCTGGGACTTCTTTTAGTTCCGACTTGCTCTGTTGAGCTGCAGTTTCAGTAGTACTCTGCTCTTTCTGCTGCGCCGTGCTCTCAGCGGCCTTCTCTGTGTGCTTGCCGGGTTTGGGTTTTGGAGAACTACCCTTTTTACCTTCATGCGTGTTTTTTTTGTTCACATTTTCAGCTTCCATTTGTTCAGTAGACTTCATGAAAAGCAGGAATTGAAAATTAGGCTTTACTTTACAATGGGCTGGGGGAATATAGTGGTAGTATTCTGGTTCAACTGCCATTGGTCCATCTTCTCGTCTCATCTTTTTTAGTTTCGATAACGTAGTGGCTAGAGACCCACTATCTTTGTCATGTTGGTCATCTTCCTCCGCCTTGCCGTCAGAATTATTTGTGCTTTCGCCCTCGCCAGATTTCTGCAGGCTCCCTGCATCTGAGGACCCTCTCTCATCACCTTTTGCTCCATCTGCAGAACTTGATTCTTCCACGTGGTCCTTGAAAACGGACGCTATGGTCTCAAGCTTTACCGGAGTCTTCTTGGCGAATGAAAACGACACGCCTATCTTCTGCAGTGGAGTTCCTAAAGCACTCTTAATGCCAAAGCTGATTGCTTGCGCTGTCTGGATGGGCATTTGGCTTGGCATAACAGTGCCACCGACTTGTCCAGTGTTTAGGAAACCTCTGTCCATAGTCATCTCTGTAGCTTGGCCAGAAGTCGTCTGGATGAAAGAACTGCTGTTGGCTGCAGAATCGTCATCATCTCCACCTTCCTCATCCACAGCCACTGTGGTGGTTCGGAACATGGGTCCGCTTCCAGGAGCGCTGTATGAACAAGTTAAAATAGAAAAAACAACTGACTGCCATTCGTATACCTCTGCAGTTGGTTTCACGCCTGATCTAAAACAATCTTTCACCCATTTCAAGTACTCTTGTATCCAGAAACATGCATTAAAATAGCATTATACAGCTATTCAAATTTTTTAATAATATTAAATAACAGAAGAAAACTAGTGTCGCTGGCTAAAGCGATTTGGGGATGCTCTGGACTACCATTTTAGTGAGTTCTCTCCTACCAAATCCACAACATGAGACCAAACTAAGCGCGAAGCTTCGCCCTCAAAACTTGGAGAAGATTACAGGAGCGAGAATGCCAGCGCAGCAGAGGGCCGCAGTCCCACGCAGGACTCCCACAGAGACGCTCCCAGGGTGCTCAGGGATCACCCGTACTCACCATTCAGGCTGTCTCCTCTGTTCAGCCAGCTCGTGTAGACGCCGGAGGGCTTTCTCCTGCTTCCGTTCATCTTTACGTGATCTTGAAGAGACATTGCGAGCAAATTCCCTTTGCTTGAGATCTTTCAACCTCTGAGGCAAAAGAAAGCAGGAACAGATTAAAGCGTTTTGTGGTTAAGTGTCCAAAAGTGTCTCTCTGCTGTAGCACTGGAAAGTACGCTGTAAAGCCCCTCCTCAGTAACATTTATTGAGCTAGGATGGAGCAACAGCATCTTAGCTCAACAAACCAAATGGAGCACATTGCCATCCTCCCAGTAGCTAAATGAAAAGACAACTGTTGATCACTTTTGGCTATGACTTCAAGTTTGTGTATATGCATTTCCAATCAACATTACTGGTTTTCTTTAGCATGTACAATAAAGCTGATTTCAAAGCAACAAGCAAATTCTGGAAGGAAAACCAAAAAAAAAAAAAAAGAGACTGTTTGCTGCTCTTGCAGGGTGCAAATGTACTTGACAAACAGTGCATGACAGAAGTCTTAATAGCATGGGCCAAAGAACAGAAAGGGATTAGCTGGTGCAAGAGAGTTACCCAGGTATTATATCTTACAAAAGCAATGTACAAATTACATTGGAGGAGGTGCCAAAAATCCCATGCAGATGATTCCAGAAAGCAAATAAATAATACAACATACACCACAAACAGTTACTTGTTTTCCTGACAGTAGTTCTGAGCAGTCTCTTAAGAAACAAAATGCTCTAAAATGCAGTGGGGTCTTTTGGGGTTTAATATTTTAGAGGACAGAAACACTAAGAGATCCCCAGAAATCTTGTCATGTGAGGAAGCAAACCCATACCCAAGGAATTTCAAACATCATAACGTCACTGAGGAGATCTAGATAGCCAATTCTAATAGGAATCGAACATCCGAGACTTCAGAAAATTTTTGAAAGTCCTTGTGTCAAAGCATTAGGAAAAGAGGCTGCTGTTTTTCCTTTCAATACATGTGAAAATTCACAAGGCATTTTTTTAGAGTGCTATTCAGAAGTTTAAGTAACAGAAAGCAGCAAAGATCTCTACCATCCTAAGGGACTGATTTTTCTTTTTTTGGTGCACAATTTTGGTGCACCCTGTCAAAAGGCCCAATTCCAGAAAGCATCATGTACCCAGCTTTTGAAGAAGTTTCATGTTTTTCAGGCATTTCATGAAGGGCCTGAAAGACTAACGGTACTCAAAGCAGTAGTCACTTTAGAAAACTCCTCGTACAAGATGTACAAATCACTGATGAATTCGAAATGTACTTTCTGGCTGGCTGACTGACTCTGCCTCTTTAATGGAGCAGAGTCAGACCGGTACACACAGAAACAGTGGATCTGTAAACTAACCCAAAGTTCAAATTGGAAGAATTAAGTTGGCCCAATGTAAAGAGAACATTGCTTTGTGAAAAAGGGGAAGATTTGACAAGACAGAGAATTCTCTTACCTAATCGTATTTACTAAATGTGGTTGAGCGTTACCAAAATCAGAGGGGAGGACACACAAAAAAAAAAAAAAATACAGCTATAGACACTAGTAGAAAGAAACTCACTCTTGTGATCTGGACTCCAAAATTAGAAGGGTTTGCTTTCAATACATCAGCTGAAAACATCACATCACAAAGAAAAAAAGAAAGTAAAAATATAACAAGAGTGGAAGAGAGAGGAAAAAAAAAAAAAAAGGCAAGCATTACTACACAGGCTGTCGGTGTATCTGCGAGCTATTCTACGGAGAAGGAGCCGAGCCAGCAAAGCTACGGGGCCGAGCTTAGGGAGCCTGGAGCAGAAGGGGGAACGCACATAACACATACACGCACAGACACAGCAATGATCCCACCTGGAATAACAGAGCTACTTTCACCAGGACAAGTAAAGGGCTCAAGGGTTTTGTGGTGTATGTTAAATGTTGACTCGTAAATTTTTTCCAAGAGGGAGGAAAAAGAAAAGAAAAATGGACTAAGCAATGCTATCAGCTTTTTCATGCTGATTTAAAAAGCGTATCTAAAATGCTCCAGGAAGTTAAAGTCACCAACAGCTGACAAAACTATTTAACTGGGGTTTGATGCCAAGTCTCTAGATCACTCATCCATTTGGAAAAAAACATGACCCAGCTATTTACAACAGAAATGAACCGTGACCTTTTGCTTTAAAGAGGAAGGTGCAATGGTGCACTCAGAAACCCACCTCCACCCCCCAGACACAGCCTGAGACATCTCCCCGTGAAACAAAACGGGCTCAGACTCAGCTGATACTGAAGCAGCTGCCCACAACGCAATCCTGCCTTCATTACCACGGACAGTTTTAATGAAAACGGAATTAAATGCCCATTTCCTTAAATGCTGACCTTTGTGTGCCTCTGCTCTCCCAAGCCTCCCACTCTCAACATTTATAAATGAGAACGATGAAGCAAATGAACTCCCCCGATGCACTGCAGCTCCAGACCATGCAATACACAGCAACACCTCGCTACAGCGATACCTGGGCCTTTTAAGACGATAAACCACTAAACCGTGGTTTCTAGACTGCTGAGAATTTA
The DNA here is from genome assembly GCA_013400535.1 of Scopus umbretta. Lineage (NCBI taxonomy): Eukaryota > Metazoa > Chordata > Aves > Pelecaniformes > Scopidae > Scopus > Scopus umbretta. The sequence continues at coordinate 18,924 of VZTL01013351.1, forward strand.
CTACTCCCCAAACCGGGGAAAAGTTGGGTGGATTTTACAAAGCTGACTTTGCAAAGGACTAAGAGATCTCAAGGCTGAGCTGCTTTTTGTCCCCAAGGGGCCAGAAGGAAGAAGGGTCTTGCTGGGTAAGTATAGGATAGAAAAGCTCCACACCTGCACCATGCCATCTCCTTGGGAATGTAAAATACGGACCGTAACATAGCTCCGCGCCTTTGACTGACCTCAAATGACGCACCTGTCACCAGAAATGATTTCTCAAGTTTGCAAGGAGTCAAGTTCCATGAAACCTGGCTAGACTGCATTGTCTTAGATAAATGCAACCCAGGGCAGGGAAAGGAGGGATGACAGAAGCCCAGATTGCTCATCTGCAGAAACAAATGACTACAGGAATAGATGCAGAAGGCTACATTTATTTGCAAGCAGCTGATCAGCAGCGAACTTTCAAAACAGCCAGAACTTTTCAAAATACCCTGTCAGAGTAACTGTTACCTCGCTCACCGTTTCAAGTGCATGATTGAATCCAGTCATTTATCCACACAACAAACAGTGGATAACCAGTCAACCACAGCTCTGCCTACCCTCCGCCCCCAAACCTAACTGGGCTGAAGCAATTAAAAGCCTGAAGTACAATGTCACAGTAGTAAAAGGAGTATATCGAAGCAAGGAAACACTTCTCAGCGTACTTCAGGTCTCAGCCTTCCCAGAAAGCTATTTGAACTAAACAGATATTTAAGCCAGGCTTACACTAAAGAAATTTCCATCTAATCCTTAGGCAAATATTCATTATTCTAATCCTCCAAAATCTCTAAATTACTTTTTGGACCGCACCATATGTGTGGGTGTTCACGGAGGCTGGACAGCCACAGAAGGCGAGTCGCACAGCTGCCCCTTCCCCCCCAACACAGCAAAGAAATTTAAACAATTTAACGTAGCCACTCAAGCATCCTCAGGAAGCTTCTCCCCACCAACTAAGGAAAAGGAGCCCGGGGAAGCCATCTTCTTGGGGTGAAACCAGAGTTTTAAGTCTTCCCACAGTGCTCAGCAAGACTATAATTTCTTCAACAGGATCAGAGCCACCGACCCATACTAAATCAAGTAGCTTCATGGTACTATAGGATTTAAAAATTAGGAAGCATTTTTTTCTTCATAGGCAGCATGTTTTCTGAGGAACCAGAAGGTTTATCTAAGCAGCAACGCATTTACAAACTGCAGGATAACAGTCACCACGAAGCCAAGAAACATGATTCTGCTGGTTTATTACTTCAGCTGTAAGAAGGGCCACATCAACAAGCCCAGTGACCAGCAAATAAGGACACAAGTCACTAGCACTTAAGTAAAGCTTGTCCAAATTCCTGCGCACTAGAAGCACTACTTCACTACCTCAAGCCTTCCTTCAGCTTGGTATTCTGTTTTATTAATAGCTGCCGCCCACCTCAGCTTTGTAACAAAGAATAGTATTTTAAGTTTTCAGCCTTGTTTCTAACAAAATTACTAAGTCTCCTCTAAATTTCAATGGGAGCGCAAATCAAGCTCTTAAAGAACGGGTTTTCTATAAAATCTGCAGCTACCTCAGTACTCCAGCACAAAGAGGCTACAGTAATGGATTATCTCCCGATCACTGCACAGCTCAGGAGGGGCCAAATTGGCATACACCACCACTACCTTCAAATCGGCTTAAATAAGCTGCACTCTGGCACCACTTAAAAGCTCTAGAGATAGTCCATCACAGACATGTGAAGGTGGTTAAAGAAAAGGGGAACAATCAGTATTCAGAAACTGTCTTAACAGGAAAAAATGCAGCACATGCTGTGGCAATCATGGATGCGATTTTGCCGGTGAGATGATATTGAGGTAAGACCTCCCCAGCACCGAACTGGAGCGCATCGCTTCTCGGGTTCAGCGGTAAATGGATTCTGTCAATTTAAGTTGACAAAGCTATGCAATTTTGCTGAACTGAGGCCCAATCGAGAGGCACTCTTTGTCTAAAATTGCAGAGCAGAGAGAGATGATATTCTCAGAATAAAAAAAAAAAAAAAGCAAGCCGCTGCACTGCTTTACTAGACCTGAAGATCTGAGAGTTTCATGACAAACCTTAGGGACAGCCTGGATCCACGTACAGTGAGATTTCTGCACTGGCTTGAGGCCGGAGGCAGCTCATGTGACAGCACAAGCCCATCAGAGCCTACTCCTCCCCTACTGTTGTTCTCAAGTCTCTCTGCCAATCCCTATTAAATAAAATAATAATGTACTTTTCATTACATGCCAGCGCATTTCTGGCTTTCTGAACTTTTGACGTACGCTCGATTCTTTGCCACAAAAGCTTCTGGGAGTGAACTACACCATTAGCTAAAGATGAGCTCAAAGGACGGCAACCTTTATAATTTTATATAAGTGACAACACAAGCCCTGCTTATTTTTGGTAATCAACAGTCTTTGCACGCTTGTAAATGAAGTGAAAAGAGCAGAGGGGAAATGGCACGCAACTGCAATTTTATTTCATCTTAATTTCTTCCCTGACACCTCATTTTCAACTTAGAAAAATAAACCACACATTAATGCAACACAGATAACCCAACACCAGCCTGCCTGCCCTTCAGGAGGCTAGCATTGCTTGTAATCAGTGTCCTGGCCTTGCAGGCTGAAGGCTTATTTTACTGAACGCCCTCCATGCGTAAGTGCTCTTTTCCAAATGTGTTTGTCATCAGCAAATGAGCAGCTAAAACGGCATTAGAAAAAACACAGTGGATTTTTTGAGGGCAAAGCATGTCTAGAGTAGAAAAGCCTCCCATGTAACACCAAGCATCTTGGAAATTCTCTCTTCGGTCTTCTACATTCACAAGTTTTTGCAAAGCACAAGTCCAATTCTCCCCAAACCAGAAAGTTCAGGGTTTGGATTTAGAGGACTCATCAACCACGGCAGCGACTGTTGGTAATTTTATTGTGCTTTAGCAGATCCCTCCCCCTTGGCATTAGAAGCAAAGATCCAGATTATTAGGGCATGAAGAGAACTGCAGATCTATAGTTCCAGTTCTTAGCTCCACCCTCTTTCTCAAAGAACTTCTTTATGGAAATACATTCTCTTCGTCCTTTTATAAAGGGAAACTATGCCGAACCAATCACCTACACCTCCAAAATGCCACAAGTTTAGAAATAAACAAAAAGAAAGCTACATAAAAGACTGCATTTCAATAGTGGTTAGTGTTCTTCCAGTTAACCTAGCCCAAGTTCAGAGGAATGTGTTTGTTTTTCACACTGAATTCAGGAGGTGAGTGCTTTTATTCTGTTGGGTCAGTGAGTCAGTAAACAGCTCAACCCTTCATCAGGCATGCTAGCAGGAGAGAGGAGACTGTATATGAGATTCTGTAAATAAGTTATTGGATGAAGTAAAAAAAAAAAAAAAAAACCCAACACAAAAAAAAAAACCAA
>VZTL01013351.1:22390-34486 GCA_013400535.1 Scopus umbretta
AAAAAAGGTATTTGAAAAAAAAAAAAAAAAAAAAAAAAACCCAACACAAAACAAAACACCAAAACCAAAAAACCCCAGTAAAAGCTGACTGTAAATGCTACATTACTTACATATAATTCCAACCATAGCAATTTTTGCAAGTTGCTCCAAGTGATGGGCCATACAGATAAGAATATACAAACTGGGTACAGCCCCAGATAAGGCGACCCACATTCACCTTCATGCAAATCTAACGTGATGTATTCTATCTTGACATCAAAACCCAAAACCGAATTAAGGGCCCACTCGGATGTGATGCCTGAAGGATACATTCCTACTAAGTCCAGAGTATTCTAGGAGTGTGGGAGCTCTCAAGCACGTGGACATCACACATCTGCAGGAAAGCAGCACAAAAACACGCTGGGTCCACCTTCACCATCCAGGTTCCCCCCTAGCTGCAAGAGAAGTTTGCTTTCCACATTTGCTGCCTTTTGCATTTGTCTGTTAATTATTACTCTGCTGACAGTCAGGACTGTACAACGTCAGAGGTGGGGGTTCTTCATAAGCTACTAGTCCTTCTAGTTGCCAGGCTCAAGACCTTACAGTTAACAAAAACCCATTACAGATATCGGTAGCTTTGCAGGGTACGAAAAGTTATGACATCTGTGGTGACAGCCTCTCTCAGTTGCTCACTGATGGACCTTCAAAGGAACCGAGTTCATTTTTCCTCTTGCAGTGCCATCTGTGTGAGCTCAAGTCCTCTGGTTTCCCCTGCAAGGGACTGACCATTTGGTGAATAGGTAGGGTTACTGTCCTTTAAAACACCTGTACATCTCATTTCAAGTTATCAACCTAATTAAAAAAATCTAGAGAACAACATTGCACACCTCCAACAAGATGTTTAAAATACAATGACTTAAACAGGCCAATGGTTTGTGATAACAAATTGAAGATTATTTTCCCAGTTAAAGTAATGTAGAAATACTGCCTTTTGGATAGAAACTTGTTGTTGAGGTTGATTCAGACATATCCGAATGCCGTATGAAACCAGTATAGTCAGGAAATAATAATAATAAAACCTCCCCTTTAATTGTTTGGTGTTAACAAGTCGGTGGGTCCAAAAATTTATCCGGTAGGGATCAATACACTTACCTATCATCCCTGTTTCGCAATAATCCTGAGTTCCTTCCTGGAATACAAGACAGTGTCTTTATAACTCGTGAGCGGAAAGGGATCTGAGGATGGAGCATCTATTTACAGGGACAGCCTAATGCTCACTGAGCCACAGAAGGAATAAGCAAACACTTCAACGTCGTGGGTATGTGTAACTAAAAATACTTAAAAGCAAAAATGATCCCGTGGAAATCTGTTCAACAAGCTAAGAAAAAGGCAAAACCAAAGCACTGTTCCCTCAAGAATTACCACTGAGAAGACAAAACATTGCAGATAATATACACCAAGCTGGTTTGCTGTAATTATCTAGGATACCGTAACATCTCATCTTTCCAAGAAAGCCTACCGATAAGCCTATTTTAAAGAAAACTTTGTTTCTCCTCAAAAAAATTGTTAGCTTTTATGTAACTTTGCCTTCTTGTCCGAAGAGGCAAAATATGAAACATCAATGTGCAATGCATTATGAAAAGCACAGCATTTGTTTTTCTTTTTAAAACTACCTTAAAATTTAGACTAGACTGGTAGAAATGAGCCTGCCTTGAGCGGTAATGAAGAACAGAAGTGAGATAGTGTTACTTATGCACATTTACCTTCATTATTTCCAAGTAGCTTCAAGTTCACTTACTGAACACTGACCCAACGGGGAGACACACATTTCAACACGACATAAAGCTGGACAAGCAATTTTTTCCCCTAAGCAAAGCATGATTGCTTCTTTGTTTAAATCCCTGTGTAACTACAAATTAATGCTGGGTGACGTAGCGAGAGTTTGAAGGCTCATTTTCTCCAAACCCTGCCTGAAGTTACTGCAATGGATGCAAATTAGCCAAGAACATCGATTCCTTTAAAAATAATGAGTAGTACCAAGCAACCCCCAAATTCCTTCTACTGATGAGAAGATCACGCCACCCTGTGCATTCCCAAGACGTTTTTCTTTCAGGTCACTCTCCTTGCACCCCTGCTGATGATTTCTGTTATACGAATGAGGGGTTGCTTTCCACAGGTTTATTTCTTCTTCCGCAGCATCTCTAGATGCTAGAAAAACTCTCAGCCTTGCAAACCTTATGTCAATCCCCCTATTAATCACCCAAGGGTTTTAAACAGGAGTTGACACAATCATACTGCATCACCACACTGTAAGAATGTGACACAAACAGGTCCTTCCACCTCCTAAATAGATGCATGTAATTGCACCCAAGTTTCAACCAAGTTGATGGAAAACTTTAGATGAAGTACACCGCTATCAGGTATCACGGCTGTGCCACCAGCTCAAAGCAGCCCGTTTTCCCAATACAAAGTAAATGAATGAATTTCTGCTCTTAATTCCATTAAAGCACAATTCACCACAGTACTCAAACAGAAACTGCCCTGCCATGACACTTCCTGCTAAGACTCCCTTAGTGAATTTACTTTGAACTATCATATCCTGCACTTAATACACACGCACAAAAAAAATCATCCTCTGTAATGCCATATTCTTCTTTTAAGCTGTTGCTTCCCTGCTATTTTGCAAGATCTAGTAGTCTACAGCACATCCGCCAGAAGTTATCAGCTTTTTAATAATTGAATTTAGGACTAGGAATATCAAAAAACCTCCTTTGAGCAATTTCATCTCTAGATGAGCACAACACTGCTACCTGCTGTACATTTACATCTCATTTAGCAGCTTCAAATGGTCAAATAGATCAGGTTAACACATGAACTTTCATTATTTACTGTGCAGTATGAAGTAGCATGTAGACACTACTGTACATCCCTACCTTGGGACCAAAGTCAGTTCCACACAGATTCTGAATCCCCCTTCTCTTGAGGGTTATGGAATTTTCAAAAGTGCTCCTTTTTTACGATTCCTTTGACACAGCCCACTATTTCCTAGTCTGTTTTCAGTAACTTGACAGAACAGACTGAAGTATTAAAACGCACACAACATGGCACATCATCAGTCTGCAAAGTTGTACTATGTTAAAAACGAGGAGCCATCCATACCCATCTGTACTCTTCCCAGTTTAGCAGCAGCCCATTCCCACCCATGGGTCATTGAAAACTGGGCTCCTTGATGCCAAGAGTGAGTTGTCATTTTTGTTTGATGTTTTGGGTTTGGTTTTTTTTTGAACTGTACGGTGGGCATAAGAATCTCAACCAGTGACATAAAACACCTATCCCTGGGGCTATAAGGAAATAAATACACTGGGGAAATTCAAAGCATTAACCGCAAACAAGACTGCTGCAATGAATGTAAAATTGATTAACTGTGCTATCAACACTTGTTTACCTGCTTGTGAGCATGATCGTAAGAGTTTATGTGGTTGTCAAACTCTTGATGCTTTTGATACTGCTTGTCACAGAGTTCACAGTAGAAGTTTGCTCTGAGGTCTTCCAAAGCCTTGGCAATTGCCTTTTCTTTATCAACATAATCCTGCAAAATTAACAGAGAAATGTTCTGTTAAACTTCCTGTAAAACCAACTGGAAGATGATGAACTAGTCCTTTAAGGAAAAATAGTCCTTAAGAAAACCTTAGTGTACACCGATGATTCTATTTATTAGGCTGACCAGTCTTTGCAAATTAAAAGGTAGGAAGGATAACTTTGCAATATTACCAACCTAGCTTGACCCAGTTTCCTAACATAGAACATAATCTTGTCATTAGCACAGGTATCAGTAAAAGGAGACTGCTTGGGGCGGGGGGGGGGAAATCTAGTGCTGATGGCAGGAAGGCAGTTGCGGCTGCAAGAGGAAAGCCTGCCGGATTGTCCGAGATAAAAAAGAGAGGTTCAAAGCCTCAAGCTAAGACATAAACAAACTGGCAGCTGCCTGCTCGCATAAGATGTGCAAAATACGCATCAAACCAAGGAAGAGCACTGCTTTTGGAACAGAATCTTAGAACTTTAAATGCTGATACTTCCTCCATTTTGAGTGCTAACAGATGTCTGCTTGATCTCAGTTTGTCTGCAGTTAAACAGGGAGGAACACAGATCTGCGGCTGGGAAAGCACAGTTCAGAAACCGTTGAGCCCATTTCACGTCGGTGTAATTTTTCAGTCAGTGAAATCTTCCCAGGAGCAATGCTGTCCATTAAGCTGAGCTCAAATACAGTGATTACACTGGGAGTGCGTACAGGCAGTTGCCATTTAATAAAAGAGAGGGAGAGAGATCGCCTTCGAGGTTGCAGACAGGTTTTTTCTTCCTTAGATAATTCAACATTTGTATAGGTGCAAAACCAAACCTCCAAGCAAAGGTGAGCTGTCTAAACTGGCAACAGTCACGTCCTCCCCTTGTCTGCTAGAAGGAAAAGCAACAGCTTTTGGATTGGCAGCGGCAAAAAGCTCTGGGACTCCATGGAAATCCCAGTCCCTCAAGTGGCTGTAAAGGCCTTAAGTCCCAGTGCCTGGAGTGAGCCCGTGCTGCCCCCAGGGCACGGCCGCAGCCCGGGCAGCCCTGGGGGGCTCAGCAGCCAGGGGGGCTCTGAAACGCACCTGATGCTGAGACACACGCTAATCTCAGGGCCAAGCAACTCCTTCCTCTAGCCAGGTCGTTTCGGTAACGATCCCACCGGCAAAATTAATAAAACATCGCCAGTCTCTAGGAGCAAGCTGTGGAAGGTTTACTTGAACAAGATGGAAGCACTTATGCCAGTGCATACTAAAAAAAAAAAAGCCACAAATGCTCTATTACAAAGTACACCGTACTAACGTCAGCATACCCCATAGAGCTATTTACCATATGCTTTTCAAAAGAGAAATTATGTAAGAAAAAATAGCCTAACATTTGAGAAAAAACACTTAAGAGTTTAAGAGTTTCTGTCTTCAGTACAAACTTCTTATGGGAAATTTCCCTGCATTAGCAAGGGGAGCTAGCAAACACTTAAAAGATGTACTATGAAAGCTTTTTTTTTTATTTAAGATCTTGTTCAAGGCAATATGGTTTATCTCCCAGTTACCACATCAAAATTACATTAAAATAATATTGCTGGGCATGTTTTCTATAATGCAAAATTCATGTAAAAAATGTCAACACCGGGGGGAGGGAATATCTGAAAAATTCTACTGCTAAAAGGTGGTGGGTTTTTTTTCAATTTAAAGCACTGTTCACCACCTAAATACTAATTAAAAAAAAAAGAAATCTATTTCAAGTTCCTGCTTCCATCTATTACTGGAGGCCCTTGTTAGGGGGGGGGAGGGGGGGGGAAATCAACAAAACCATCTAGAGCTTTGAGCCTGGAGCAGGTCCCCAGGAAGACAAGAAAGGAAAACAGAGCAGCATGAGATCCACAGAACAATGACATTGAAGGTTCCTCTGAAACCCTGAACAAGCTTCCTGTGCCATGTGTAGGGTTTTTTTCAGAAAGCATCCTGTGGCTAAACAATGAAAACACAGCCATTTGAGTGATCAGAATCTATACAAAAAAAGGGAATTAAAGAACATTTCTTGCTTGCTTCTTGGTTGCAGAGTTATCTGAAATTCCTTTGAGACTCACTGAATGGCTAATCAGGATGCGGCCACAGTTGGCAATTACATAATGGACTCCTGCAGAGCAATGAAAAAAATTACGCTTGCAGAGATTTTCACAGATTAATACAGAAATGCAAGAGCCTAACGATAAAGCACACTAATAAAAACATAACTGAGAGACTGCTACTGCTCCACAGAGTGCCTAAAAAAAAAAATCTGTCCTGAATAATGGCAGGAAGACAAAACAGAAAGAGCAACGCACGTTCAGCTGCATTTGAAAAGACGATTGCAAAACCCAAGAACTTTACCATAAATCGCACTGCAGACCCGAGACAAAACATCATTACATGCAATGCACACAAGAGCTCCTACCAACCACTCTGAAACGAAGAAATACTTTGTACTCGACAGCTGCTGTCTGAAGATGCCCAGCATCGCAGCTGGGGGCTGCTGCAGAAAGGGATGCAGGCTCTCGGCCACACGCCGCCCGAGAACGGCCAACAACACGGCCAAACCTTCCCTTTGTAGTGTGTGAGCAGCACGCCGCCCAGCAGGAGATTAAAAACAACAAAAAGGAGAAACATCTTCAAGGAGAACATGCACCTGGACGCAGAGGAACTGTTCAGCACCAGCGGCGTAAGCCCATTTAAGAGCACGCTTGTACTTTAAAGTGTGCCAGAAGAGATCATTAACTGCCTTCAGCTCCAAACTAATAATTAGCTTTAAAAGTAATTACAATGGCTTTTATTTTTAAATGAACGAATATACCAGCAATTCACTTGCCAAGCAAGTCAATGTCTCAACTTCAGAAGAAAAAAATAAAACAGGAAAGGAGGCTATAAACTTTTGTAGCTGAATAAACTAACTGCAGTATTAACTGCTGAACTGGTGAAATGGAATCTTAGATCTGCCATGGTTATGTTTAATTTTAATGGAATTGAAACTACTTTTCCATTATTCCTCAAAGAATTAAAATACATTCAAAAACTGGCACTTTATTCGAATGTCTAGGGCTCCTCTTCAACCCTGGTATTTCTCAAATCTCAGGACAATTAAACAAGCAGGCTCTCCTAAGACTTGATGTACTTTACAGGCTGGTAAGCAGAAGAGTGGATTAAAGGACTAGCAAAGACCACGTCTCCACAGAGAACTCAGTTACAGTTAATCTAAGTATGCTCCAACACATCATGCTCAATGCCAACACGATGGCCCATTTTTATCATTAAAAAGACAACAGGTTTTTGCTTACAAAACCCCCCACTGGTTTTGTAAACCCTATGGAAATACAGAAAATATACACTTTTTTTTTTTAAATGCTGCCTGAGAAATTCTTCCAAAGAGATACAGCCCATTGATTTCCCAAAACTGGAGCCACATCCTACCTTTTCAAAGAAAGCAGGATTTGTGCAACAACATCACAATGCACCACCTACTGCTTGCTCAGTAGCAACAGAAGACCTACTCCACTTCCGGCTGATAGCTGCCCATCTAACATTTGCCTCTGCAGATTTCACACTAACAACGTGGCAGGTTCACTAGAAAAATCTGGCAGCCCCAGGTCTAGGGAAGGAAATGTTCTGCTTACCCTAGGACTGGCTCTTTCCAGAACAGCAGCAAAGGACACAGAAAGCCCTGCTGCTATCCTGTAGCTCTTAAACAGCTAAAGGAACATCAAAGTTAATTCCAGGAAGTGAATATCCAGTTCATTAAAATATAAATAATCTCAACCATGACAAAAAAACCCAAGAATACTGAATTCAAACTACCATTACCACAGCCTAACGAGAAGAGCTCTGTCCTACCAGAACAAATCTTCTCCCATTCAGCCCACGGGAACTTGCATGTCAATGCCCCCGTCTCAGTACCTTGTATTTCTGCCTCAGCTCCTCGGTGTCTTCTTTCTCCACCTCCAGTACACGCCTCCGCTCAGTGGCATCTTCAGCGTAGTCGAGCTATTTTAAAAAAAAAAAAAGAAAAAAAGAAAAAAAGAAAAAAGCAATTTGTCCCACAAATATTTTGCACTACTGAGACTACCAGAATGTGTCATTTTAAAAAGACGAGGTTTGGAACAGAATCTTTGCATATTGTACTTCACTTTCCCTCTTTTGCCATCCCACAGTGTAACCCACATGCAAAACAGTTCATTAATCCTTCCGAGATGAAGGCTCCCGGCAGGCCTGTCCAATACTGGCAGCAGCCTCAGCTTTGCGGAAGTGAAATCGCAAAGCCCAGGAACTTCTGGACAGCATCCAGCCCTGAGAACTCAGGTACCCATGGGTAAACAGAGCATGTATTTTGAGAAGTGTTTTCTTACTGTGTTGATTTAAGAGCACGCTTTTCTTTACCTTTGATGCACAAATTCTCACTTTTAAATTTCACCCCCATCATCTCCCCGAGAGCCATGCAAGGAGTGACAGGGTGCAGGGCAGGAGCCAGAGCCAGGCGAGCTTACCTCCATTTCCAACCGCCCCATGCCCATGACATCGTACTTGACGACGATAGGGATGGGATCTGTCCTCCCTGTAAGAGGAACACACACACAGGCGGTCAGCGGCCGGTCCGTCGCCACAGCTCGCTTTACACATTGGGTTTGGGTGGTTAGAGATCTTGCCTTGGAGTGCAGAGACCAGAAAGCTACAGTGAACCAAACACAAGCCATTCTCACAGCTTACAGCCAAACCTGCTTCTCGGCTCCAAACCGGTTACAGTTAAATGCACCCTGGTATTTTCGGAACATTAACTGGTCACGTAAAACATACTCGTGGTTAATGTTCAACCATGACAAGTCCTAGGGCAGGGCTGTTAACAGGACTTGAGAAATGAACCTTCTGCTCAATGCTTCCACATCAGGCAATATATTCTCCTCATCTTCTGATGCAAGTGAAAAAGCTATTAAATACATTTTACTGCTCTACCACATTAATAATTGATTAGGACTTTCCTGTAAAAGATGTGGAAGCCTCCCTCCCGCCAACTTATGTCCCTTCCCAAGAGTAAGGAAAGCTGACCAAGAAGCGTGGCGCAGAAGCCAAGCTTCTTTCATCCAAAGCGACCGCCCGGTCCAGGCCAGGTGGTCAAGCACCTGCTTCCCCAGCTCCTGCGGAGAGATGCTCTAGCACTCGCTGTGTCATCTGTAAGCTGTGAAAAGGACTAGTTGCGAAGAAAATTGACTTTGAACTAATCAAACTATGCTGGAGATTTTTTTTTTTCTTAAAAACGTATCTTTAATCCACTCATAACCAGCCAAACAAAGCAAAATGGGGCAGACAAGCACTTTACTACCACAGCTTTTTTTAAAAATTATTATTATTTTTATTTTTACATCACAACTCGCGCTGTTCATTGTGATGTAAGCCCACTGAAAAAGTACTTACCTTATCCGGTGCATACCTTGAGTAAAAAAACAGAATGTTTACTTCCCTTATTATTGCTCTTGTTTTGGTGTAAACAACTGTTTTGTTATACACACATACACATATATTATACCTTTGGGCTAAAAGATCTGCAGGTTTTAATCATGCCAAAAATATTCCATTGCCATCCACATGCGCAAAAGGTTAAAGCCTTTAAAACTGCGTCAGAAAACCTGTACAGGCATCAACAACTCTCTTCTCCAATATCAGCTTTATCTAACTCCTGCAAAAGCGGCAGTCCACAGATCTCAGCCTCCATGGAGTCCTCAGAAGGAACCTACTCTGGTCAGACTTGTGCCTTTTTAACTCTTAAGGTACAGAGGCATGAGTTTTGCTGTCAGAAACAAGTCCATTTAATTAATCGCTTTATGGTTTTGTTTATATGCCCATACATTTGACAGGCATACATCGACCAAGTCCAAAAATAGTATTTTGAATTGAACTTTCATTTGGGTATTTTAAGCGTTCTCCGCTTGAAAATGTTTCTCTTACGCCCAATGGTATAATAAAGTAAGCAGTGACTGCAATTTTTAGCAAAAGGACCAAATTAAAGACAGGTTATAAAAATGACTTCCTAAGTGCAATATCACTTTCATAACGTCTCAGCCAGGGATTTACTGGTAAGTGGTGATCCAAATGGAATGGCTGGCAGCAAGTGCCAACAATTTATATTAAAATTTTTTCAAGCTTTTTTTTGTTTTGGTTTGGTTTTTTGGTGTTTATTTCTCCAGCAATCGAGATCTTTCAATGCAGCCTCATTGCCCTGGTAAACCCCTGAGTACAAACAATGCATCAGTACTTTTGCCTTCTAAGGCAGTCAAAGTTTTTTGGGTTTTGGTTTGGGTGGTTTGGGTTTTTTTTGGTTTTTTTTTTCAAAATCTATTTGGAAATTGCAGTAGCAAGTGCTAGTGCCCATCGTGTTGGGGAAAAATCAAGTTTGGACAGTATTAGAAATTTATGTTTAAACTGATTTTGGCAGTTCTAACACAAACAGAAACATCCCTTCTTAGCAATACCCTTTAATGAACAAGGATCAGACAAGTGTGCATAAAGAAAGGAAAGGAAAGGAAAATGAAAGACCAAGCAGAAGGATGATGGCTACAACAGAGAAAGTAAGCCTAACATATTGGTGCACTGATGACAAAAGGAGTAATTCAGTCTGAAAATAAAAAATTACCACTGCTAAGTTTACCATCACCACAACAAGTCCAGGATCATAACGCTGTAAAAAAGAAACACCATTTGTTAGGCAGAAACCATTAGGGGCAGAAAATAGGCCGTTTGTAGTAGGCAGGTAGGATGGGTTAAAAAAAAAAAAACTAAAAAATAATAATACGAGGCTTCTTCCTCACCCCTCCACCCCATCACCATGCTCTGCCCTGTGGAATCAGGGAGCGGGTAGATTTTGAGCTGCTGTTACTTGTTTCCAGAGCTGCGCTCGCCACCTGAGAATTTTGGGCGTTGGAAGAGGTTCGAGCTCCGGGTGACAGCCCAACTTAGGAGGCAGCGAAGCACATTTAAGCAGGCAGTTTAAAAAGGAAACAAATCAGGACTTTAAGGCAATTACAAATATTTTGGGTCAAAAGGAGCTCTGTTTTCAGGTAAGAGGAGACTATTCAATGCAAAAAGCGATGCCTTTGTTTTAAACTTAACCATTATTTCATGACGAGTGAAATAGCACAGCAGCCAGCCAGCACAGCCGCCCAGCGCCCAGGCTGAGCGCTTCCAGCACGTAACATGGCCACGGGCAGCAGTGCCCATCCCCACCACCGAAACGGCGGCTCCGGCCGGGGCAGCGGGACACGCTGCCGGGCAAAGCGCTGGGCGGTGGGTGATCGGGGCCCGGGGAGCCTCGCTCCGTGCCCTCGGAAAGCTGAGGAACGGGCTCTGTGTTGCCAAAGGGCCACCTCTCGCCCTGCCAAGTGGGCTGGGCAGAAGCTGGAGAACAGCCAAGGGGGAAAACGGGACGTTTTAAGTGAAGCTCTTTAAGTTCTCCTTCTAAAGAACTTCCTCAAGAAAATTTATTCCAGAGCTGCTGTGCATGACAACGGGACCTTTACCAGCATGTAAACACGGTTCTCGGATGCTGTGGGACTCCCAGGTTGAGGCTTCCTGCTGACCCTTTTCAGGGACACCGACATACTTTGAAGGGAACAACTGAGCTTTGAAGAAAGGGCACGAATTCCCCCACTTCGTGCCACTATGCAGGGTTGCAAGCACTGCCACATGACAGCTCGGCCCCCGTAGGGTAAATCATGCAGAACACACAAAGCTGTGTCCGTGCCCCGTCCCCCTACACCCCAGAAAATGTGTTTTCTTTCCGAACCAGGTCACAAACTCTTTCCTTTACAGACCGGTCACATTACACAGGCTCCAAACCCCAAAGCAGAGAGGGTTATTGTATAAAAAACTCCCACGCAAGGGGAACACCTCTGTGCAGAGGACAAAGCATAAACCTCCAGCAGGACGGGAAAAAACAAACAGCTTACACAAGAGTCACACCTTAGAAAACCAATCTCTTTAAAGTAAGTTACGTTTGTAATTATTTCCTTAATTCAGAAATGAAATGAGATTTCAAAATTTCAAAACTGACCAGATACACTTGTTTTGCTTTCCTCTTCCCAAAGAAATGGGGAAACCTTTCTCCCAGCTTGTGAAAAACCGTTCACCCCCAGATACGCCCCGACAGCCGCCCGGAGATCTGCCCGCAGCAGGAAGGAGGCGGGCTGCAGGCAGCACCTCGCCAGGCAGGCTTCTCCAAATTCACTCCTTTTTAATTGCACAAAATTATTGGATATGAGGAAATAACTTTGCCAGCAGTGCTATAAATTAACAAGTCTTGGGAAAAGAGCTAATCCTAGCGCTTCAGGGCATTAGCGTCGGGCACCGAGTCGCGCCGTACGCGGAGGATTATCGTGTCGCGGTTGCCAGCTGCGGGGCGCGCGCTCCGTCTCCGGACGCAGCAGGTAGACGCTGCTCTGCTCTGCGGAATGGGACACTGCACCAGATGGACCTGCCATCTGAGCCCGTCTAGAAACGCTGGCGTTGTCAACACTAGTGCACACTTTATCTTTTTTTTTTT
>VZTL01013352.1:7822-23907 GCA_013400535.1 Scopus umbretta
TTTTTTTTAATGTAAGAGGGGCGACTAAAGTTATCATCTATAACTTAGTGGTAGATAGTAGTAATCCTCTATTTGGAAAAGTACAGGAAATTTTCCGAGTAGCTTTTTTAAGTGTGTGTGTGCATGCACATAACATTTACCTGTACAGACTTGTTTTAGGAATATCTTAGAATACTTGTATTGAATAAGAGCAGATTTAAACTTGTGTTTTCAAATCAACAGGTTGTTACAGTAGTACAGTTAATCTTAGGTCATTAGTTTTCCAAGAACTATGCCAACTATAATATTGGGAGCATAAAACATGTATGAAAATCACTGTTGATTATTTACTTTTAGACACTTGAATATTCTATTTTTGCTGACATTGATAACTTTAAATTCTTTCTTTTGTGTATGTATGTGTAGATGTATATGCATATATATATTATAGCTAGTATTAAGTATGTTTTATTTATTATTTGTCTTTTTTTTTTAAACTCTGGGATGAAGTAGTACAATTGCATTCAAGCAAAAACTTATCAACAGCATAGTGGGTGCTGTAGGTAGGATAGTGACATCTTCAATAGTATGCTTAGTTAACTGTATTTAAACTTCCCCTCCCAAAAAAAAGATCCTCTATTGTAAATCACTTGATATGGGCAGGATTTTTGTTGTTGTTGAAAGAATTTGCCAGAACTAACAGGTGGGTAAATTTCTCAGTATCTTGATAAGATGTCACTTTTGCACAAACTAATTTATTACTACCTCAGCACATCAGCTTGCACAGCTTTATCATCTGTTCTATTACTTTATCTAATAAATTATGGAAGGTTGAAGTTGAAATCTTTGTGAGTTTCCAGCACTTGTTTCTGTGAATTAACATAAGCAGGTTTTTTGCTGTAAGAAAGCAGAACGTAAGCATGTTTTTAAAATTGAACATATGCTGAAATGCTTTGCTATTTTAGGTCTTGGTTGCTTGCTTATTAGCCCCCCCTTCTTTTTTTCTTTGTCCTTTTTTTTTTTTTTTTCTTTGAATGCTATCAGTGTACTGAATGATCACAAGAGCTTACATTTTCCTCTCCAAATGGGTGCTGCTCAAAACAAGGCGCAGAGAATTAAAAGAAAAAAAAATGATTACCTGGGACCCACACAAGTGGAGAACTCCTAACATGCTTCAGTATTCTTTCTTGTCCATATGGTAGGACGGAAAATGTGTTTAATGCATAGTAATAGAGGAAGTCAAACGGGAAAAAAAAATCTGAAGGTACTTGTTACTTAGTGTTTGCTATACAAAGCAGCAAAGCTGTCATTCATAATTTTGAGATTAATTGCAAGTTGATGTGATAATAATTTTGTTTCTGCACATAGCTTTAAATCACTGGCATAATTATAACAGGGCTGAATTTGGACAACAGATTTATATTAGTACCTTATTAAAATTAGTTTTAATGAGTCATAAGAAATTAATATAGATTCAGTCTATTACCTCCTTTTTTTCCATCTAAGAAAAGTGTTATCATGTAGTTTGTACCATAAATTTCAGTCTAATCATAAATAACCTTTGGATTCTTTAAGAAAATCTGGGATTCTGCTTTGCTGTTGATGCTAGTAACTTTGGAGAAGAAAACATTTGGAAAGATTACAGTTCTACAGAGAAATTATTTTTATTATGTAACAAGGAAAGTGGGAAATGAAGCCTATCACAAGGCAGCTGGAGATCTTTTGTTTAAAAAAAAAAACACCTCAATGCGAACAAAGTAACAGTGGTGTGCTGAGCATCTACTACTGTGTTTTGTTTGTAGTTGTCAAACTGATGTAAAAGAACACAGACTTATTTATAATGATATTAGAATTAACAGATCGATGTAAAAATTGGAGTATAGAAAGGAAGTAGTTTTACCTAATTTGTCCTCTTCCCTTTTAAAATTTTTGCTATGCATTGACTGTGTAATTGTATTTCTGTAGCACGTGGAGTATTCCAGTTGCAAGGACATAATCAGGAGCTGTTTGGAGTACTAACATAGAAACAAATATTTACAAATCTTAATCCTTTTTTCCTTTAAGGAGCACTACACCAGGAGAGACTAAACTTTTAGCTTCTGAAGTCTATGATATCCTTCAGTCTTCCAACATGTCAGACATGGACAATGTGAATGAGATGAATTATCGTCGACGGAAAGCGCAGTTTTTCCTCGGCAGCACAAACAAGCGTGCCAAGACAGTGGTTTTGCATATAGATGGCCTTGATGATTCGGTAAGGAAACCTTCAGCATTTATGTAAATAAGGTATGCTGTACTGAGATGTATTTTGCCTACAAAAATAATGTATTCAGGCTCCTTGTGTGGCATCATCAATTGTCAGCAATTTCTGTGAATCATATTTTGAATCAGAAGGTATGTACAAAATCTTGCATAAATTGAGCTTACTCAGAATATCTATAGGAGAGGTTTTGAGGCAGTTTCCTTGATGGCTTTCTAGTTATTCTAAAAAAACCTATTCTTTTTCTACCTCTCCTAATTTTCTTTCCTTTTTCAAGAAAGAGTGGAATAAACAGGGTACCTTCAGCAGTTTCACTTAAGGATATCTTGTGATTGTATCAGTGTTTTAACTGAATAAAAGTTTCCTTTTAGTTTTGAGAGATTTCAAACGCTGTTGGGGTTTTTTATTACTCTTATTTCAGAAATGCTGTATTTTCTTTGAACTGGTTTTGCTACATCTTTTCATTGTCTGTGAGATCTTTTCTACTGTAGTGACCAGAATGGCATTTGAGTTAATGAGGTCTCACTGAGTCTTTATGTAATGTCAGAATAACTTCTACAGATTTATCTACCATACCCCTGTAGATAACACCCCAGGGCCATGTTTGCCTTTTTACGGCTGCCAAACAGCATGTAGACTGTTTAAGCATGTTATCCACAAGTGCCCTCCGGACTCTGTATCTTCAGTTTTCTACCCATTTTAAATGATCAAACCTGATCCTTTGCTTTGTTGGTTTACATTTTGCCAAGTAAGCGTGTCCACAGGCCCAGTTTATCAACAGCATACCCATCATACTGTTTTCATAAGACCATAGTTAATTCCTTTAGAAATAACATGCTGCTCTACCTCACTTTATACAAACTAAATATTTTTTACAGTTTTGTCCTTCCAGCACTTGCTCTGTCTAGAAAGGCAGTGCTTTGTCAACACCATTGGCTTCTGTACTCTGAAGTTTTTAAAATTCAGTCCAGTTGGTTCTGTCCTCTTAAGTTTGTTTTGTTTTTAAGCTTGTAGTTGATTTGTTTGTTCACAGGTATCTCCAAGCAAGAAATTTAATCCAGTTCTACTTTGTGAGTTTAGATATTCTGGCTATAATCTGATTCTGTCTTAAAAGTGTTTCTTTGTGTTCTTCATCGAATGGAACTTAGATCTGTGGAGCTCCTCTCTTAAATGCTGAGGCAAAGGTATTCTGAAAAATAGGATATTTAGATAACTCTGCTCCAGAGGGCAAAACTGCAGGCTTCTGTAGTTGCCTAGAGCATGCCAGCATGTTTTCTTAGCTCATTGTTAAAGAAAAGAAAAATCTGACTGTGTGCTGGCTGGAGATGACTAGCATACATAGCTCTGTATTTCATCAGATGATTGAAGAAATGTTAGTGATACTCCAGGTACCCACCCAGCAGTTAAACATCCTGATAATGCTGTTTTAAGTGTCAGGGTAAGTTGTGACTGGGAGAATGAGGAAGGATATGAACAATAAAAGCAGCTTAGTTTCATTCAACAGTTTATTCCCGACTTAAGTAGCAAAGACTCTTAGGTGGCACATATCAGTGGTGGAACGCGTAATAAGTAAACGCAGGGCTGTAAATACTGTGTTCTCAGTTTAGCTGTGTTTTGTTGTTCAGATTTGAAACAAGAAGCTGCTGTTAGGAATGATTGCAAATCCTACAAATGCTTGTGGATTTTGAAAACTCAAATAGTAGATATTCATTATTTCAGGGAGGGAGGGGAAAGATAGGTTGTTGTTTAGTGTGGGGTTGGATGTTTTTATTTTAAGACCTAATTATCAAATTTGATGATAAACTTTAATAAAAAAGGAAAAAATGAAACAGTACATTTTAGTAGTATTTATTAGGTTATGGTAATCAGTGTTCAGTAGTCTTAGCAGGACTACTTGATAGATTACAAGGTGTGCAAGAAAATAATCTAAATTTCACCTGTCCTACCCGTTCCTGTTCTACCCTGTGCCCGTGCTTCAGGACTACTGTGCAGCAAGATGTCTAGATGTGCATTGCTGTGGTTTGTGCCTAATTGCCATAGTTAGACATACTTTGCAAAAGACATTTGTGCAGCAAGGCCAGTGGTTGCCAAGCTTTCAGCTTTTTGCAGAGTCTGTATGGACCTTGGTAAGTTTTTGTCCTTTAAGAAGTGATTCAGCAGTTACCACTGAAAGCCTCATTTCGAATGAAACTGAGGTGCCTGTGACTTAACCTGGGATCTCAGAGTAAAAAGCCAGATTCTGTCACAGAATTGCTATATGCCTGGGTAAGCATAAATTATTTATTTAGGCTAATAAGCTGCGAATGTGTTGCCTCTTGTGTCCAAAAGTAGTTTTGACTGTCACCGATGAAAGGCAGCCTATCATCTTTGCATCAAGTATTTCCTGTGTATGAGCAATGTAACCTATCCAGCAATGTTATTTTTTTAACTGTCAAAAATGTTAATTATTTCAATATATAAACTTACACAAATTAAGTGTTTCAAAATAATGCTAAACTGCTGAAAAAAATAACCTGCTTCAGTTAGTTCTTCCAGATACTAAAAGAATTTACTTGTACACAAAACTATCCCAAGTAATGACCAGTAATTATTTGATAACTAATATAAATATGCTTTGAAATAGCTTATTATTTAAAACCTTGCAGAAACTTGCAGTAAAAGTTAAATACTTCATTATTTTGAACCCATGTAAGGTTGCCAGTTTATTTCTGGTACGGTGTTATCTTTTCTTTTTTTCCCCTTCTGTGCTAGCAGTCTCTCCCGGTATGTTTTAATCCTTTTTGTTACAACCATCTTGTGCAAATATTAAAAGAACAAAAAATAATAGAACATTCTAAGATAATGTAGAACAGATGCAACTAGTACAGGTCAATGTAATGTTACAGCACAGTAGGCGATGTCACTTGCTTTGAACATAACATTCCATGGGTTATCAACCAAATATTTTCCCTTTGAAATAAGAATTAAGCTTACGCTGTGCAGTGATGTCTGTGAGCTGCCACAGACGAAGCAGCCGAAAGATAGAACAGCTGCTTTGATGCATTCAGTCAGTATGGAGGCAAGGTGTCTGATAAATAGCAACTTAAACACTAACTACTCATCAATGAGCACTTCAGTCAATCAGAACTTAACCAGAGGGGACTGTTTAGCTGATCATACGGAG
This sequence comes from Scopus umbretta, assembly GCA_013400535.1. NCBI lineage: Eukaryota > Metazoa > Chordata > Aves > Pelecaniformes > Scopidae > Scopus > Scopus umbretta. The sequence goes on from VZTL01013352.1 coordinate 13,225, forward strand.
AAAAACATTCTTTGCTTTTCAGCACTTTTCTCTAATTATTTACAGTTGATTCCATCCTTCTTTGACTTCTAAAGTGTAAGCAATTTTTTTTTTTTTTTTTTTGGTGGCAAGAGAGTCTAATATTTGTGCACTAAAATATAAGTCTTAGTTTTTCTTTTACAAAAATGCTGTTGAGTAACCACCTGCTCTCAGACATACAGGACATAACAGACATAACAATTAATTGTTAGCATTTTCACATGGTGTATTACGCAAGTACTTTAGTTGTGGGGTTTTTGTTTGTTTTTTAGTCTCGAAGGAATCTTTGTGAAGAAGCGTTGTTGAAAATTAAAGGTGTTATTAGTTTTACCTTTCAAATGGCTGTTCAAAGGTGCGTGGTCCGAATTCGCTCAGACTTAAAAGCAGAGGTAAGTGCCCAATAACCCTCCAGATCCTCACGTTATTGCGTTCTGTCACACTAAGCTCTTGGTTTTTTCTGTGTACTTCCAGGCATTGGCAACGGCAATAGCATCAACCAAAGTTATGAAGGCGCAGCAAGTTGTGAAAAGTGAAAGTGGTGAGGAGGTAGGATATGTATCTTTCTAAATACCAATTGTTTTAGCTCGGCTGTATCTTTAGTACCAGCACCTCTGTGCCCATAATATCTGATGCCAGGCAAAATTCTGTAAGTGGGAGTGCTACACGTACAGTACAAGGGGAATAAAGGGTATCCTATGTCAGGACATGTATCCATAGAACAGTTTTACAGAACTTTTCGTTCAGAAGAAGGACAAAAATACCGTAATTGTTCCTCTCCTTAATGATATGAAAAGGATCACAGTAAACCTTTTTCTTTTGGCTGCAGTTGCTGAAGTGCTTTTATTTCACAACTGCAGTAAAAGGGCTATGTCCTCATGTGGTATTTTTTCTTCCATGTTAAGCCAAAACATTTCTTGTGTATCTTCTAAGCATAGTAGATTCCAGATATATAGTAGATTCCATTTATATTCTCGCTGTTTAGGGGATGGGGCGGAGTTTCACAACGTGCATGCCTGTCATCCTGAATGTGTATATATGTGTAACTTTCATTCATTCTTTTAAGTTAGAACATCTGACATAATTTTAATCTGTTGTGTTTTATCAGATGCTGGTTCCGTTCCAAGATACTCCAGTGGAAGTAGAGCAGAATACAGATCTACCTGAATATTTACCAGAAGATGAAAGCCCTACTAAGGAACAGGACAAAGCAGTGTCTCGTGTTGGGTCACACCCAGAAGGTGCAGCAAGCTGGCTCAGCACAGCAGCAAACTTTCTATCGAGATCTTTCTACTGGTGACTTGTGTTTGGTGTTAAAAGACTGTGTGAATGAACCAACAGGGGGCCAGTTTTCCATTGGTGTGGTGAACTGCCAAGTGCAATTTGCAATAAATCATCACGAAAATTTTAGATTAAGCAAATGTATGCTGCATTTTACATTTTATTGGACATTTAGCCTGATAGGGCAGGGGTCAAAGGACAGAGGCCTCCAATCAAATTGTTCTTTCATTTGTTTTTCATGTAGATTTTATTGCTTCACTTTTTAAAAATGGGTCCACTGTTATATACCAAATGTTTATGCGTATAGAGCTTTAAGTTTGACTTCACATGAAACACATGATAGGGAGAATCCATTTAACTCAAGTCTCAGGGCCTCTGTGGAAGAAAATTCTTAATAGCTCTAGTTGTGTGTCAAATAAAATGCCCTTTTTATTTCTGCATCCCTTTGGACTAATGTTACTTTGTTTAATTTTCTAGATTTTGACTCCAGAGAAAAATATAGTCTGCCTCTTTTTTTGCCTTTATTTTTGCCAGCCATGTTCACAGCATGAGCATGACATTCCCCTTTTGCTATTAAACTAGAATCACTACAGACTTGACATTTATAACCCTTTTACGTATACTGAATGTTTTTTCAGCCTGCCCTTAACCACTGGAGTGCTTGAGATTAAGAAACAAGGGATTGAATAAACACAAACATGTGTACATACATTGTACAGTAAATAAACGAGAACATATTTGTAATGATGGGTGTGACTGACTGATGTATATAACTCAGACATACCACTGACTGCTGTTTAGGCTAGCTGGAGGGAAGACTGTAGCAAAAAAAGCTGTGGTCTAACATAGCGATGACCCGTTGCAGCTCTATCTGCAGAGAATAGAGGGGTGTAGACTGTCCTTGGTTAAGAAATGGTGTTCACTGTTAGCAAATATTTAGTGGTAACTGAAACTTTAAACTTGAAGAATAAAGCAGAACTGAATGCCTCTTTTGCCACAGTGCCACACTCATAAATTTTGACTTTAACTCTTTTTATTTTTTTACCTAACAAATCTGATGTGTAATAACTGTTCCTTCCTAATGTCTTTCATGAGCCTCCCATGAAGGTACATCAGCTTGGATAGGCTTAAAAACATATGCAAAAATCGGCTTTACCTTCTAACTTACAGACAGTATAGGTTTAAAGATGTCTTGGTAATTCCTGTGACCAGAAGTGATAATAAAAGCAAAACTTCTGTAGGTAGAGAATAATATGTATTTGAGCTGTTAGTCAACACTGTGTGCCTGAGAGGATTCAATACACAGTGCTTGAAAGCTGCAGTGCCACTGCTTTGTTGCACCAGAGAAATACAGCTGAGAACTTTAAATAATGCTATAAATGTCATTATACAATGCTTTTTTTGTGGTAATGTATTTGCTACAATATTAATTATATTTACCACTTGGAGGCTCAGAAAAAAAAAATGCATCAAAGTTATTTCCCTGTGCCTTTGCACAAGGAATGAAAAAAAAAAATAATTCACAGGCAGTCATAATACTACAGAAGTGTTGAGGAAATGATAATGTAAAATAATAATGCAGGTCAGAGTTCACCCACCCAAGTTAATTGTCATTCTAGGATAAAAAAGAAACAAAAGCTTGTTGGCAGACTAGATGTCTCATGTTTTTTAATATATCTAGTTTATTTTTGATTCAGGTTTACACGCACAGATTGAAAATACAGGCTTTTCAGGGCATGTATTGCTTTAAGTATGTAATACTACTCATAGTGCTGTCTAGAATGTTACAGTACCAAATGTGTTTGAAAAGTCCTCTGTTCTATAGCCATGAATGCAGTTTTATTTTTCTGCATTAACATCTGTTTGCATTTGCATTACTGCACATCTATTTACTAAAAGACTACACCCTTTGGATATTAATGGTTCAATACCAGTAGGTATTACAGTTTGTTTGTGCATTCGGTCTGTAGGTGTGCTTTTATGACAGTATTGCAGCTCTTGTAGAACAGTTTAAGGCATCTGTAAAAGTTTTTGAAATATATTGTAAAATAATAAAGGATAATATAACTAAACAAAATTCGACTGGTGCCTTTTTAAATATCTAAACAAAGGCTGGTGCCTTTTAAAATGTTCTGACATTCTTTTAAGCTGTTTGTGGTATTAGAAGTACATCTTTTTCATCTTTAATTTAACAGAGAAGAATGCAAATGTCCAGTCATAGTGAGACCTTTGCTGCATATCACAGTGGGGCTTTTGTGTATGTTTAGAACATGTTTGCATTTTAACCAAAGTTTTTGTAAAAAGTAGGTAAGTAGAAGCTACTTAAGGACATCATTGCAAATTAATTCTTGAGGGTGTTTTTTGGACATTAGTTTTTGTGTTTTGGGGTTTTTTCATAACTGATGCTGTGTAGGTCATACTTCATTAGGGAAACTAAGAAGAATCAGCATTCCTGGAGAAACCTCTTATTTTGAAAAAGTGTAAAAAAAAAACCAAAAAAACCCAAAACAAAACAAAAAAAAAATCCCACAGCACACAGTCATTAATGTTGTGCTTGTACTTTTTCAGAGGTCAGATTAAGGATAAGAAAGCCCTTCTATCTACTCTAAATTGCTGCAAAATTAGAGGCTTCCAAAAAGAAGCTGAACTGGGAGACAGAGCGCTGGTATCACGTTGCACTAGTTGCAAAGTACTTTATTGCCAAGGAGGCCCCTGCATACATCATGGTTTAAGCTCCTGAATTGCCCTCGGGTTATAGCTGAGTACAGCGTAATAGAATAATCACTACCATGTTTCTTCATAATAAGAGTAAATGCTGGTGGGATAGGTAGCGGCAAAATTGAGGCTCATGAGCGCGCCTCTGTGAACAGCTGTCAAAGCACTGTAAGCATTCTGCGGTTTATGAAATACAATATACTCTAGCTTTCCCACCCCACAATCACCTATGGCTTATTCCGTACAAAAATAGCTGATGTTGCCGAGTTTTGCCACAGGCTCTGTAAGCTGATGGGGAGAGCACTGTGTGGGACTAATTCGGAAGAAAACATTGAATACCTAGGCAGATGCAAGCTGGCAGGTGTGAAGTACTCCAGTAACTGCCTGCAATGTAAAGTAAAGTGTGGGTGCTCCTTTTTTTGCCTGTGAACAATGCTCCAGCTGTCAACTAGCGGAGTTTAAAAGCATACCTAACAAAAATTAGCAGCAGCGTTCCTTGCTGTATTCATTTTGCAGAAGGCTGGACCATATAGTCTTTCCTGTTTTCTTCGGTGCCTAATTATTCTGAGTTCCTAAAATGTGAACAAATCTATTTGTTAAAATTAAAGATTGAAAATAAGATAGAGGTGAAAATAACCTCTCAACCCATCTCAGATTCTGATTGTAATTCTTCAGGAAAAGTTGAGAGCGTGCTATTTGGCAAAAGGGGGTGAGTAGTGGGGTCACTGGAGACTTCTTCAGTGAGGTACAGCATCTAATTAGCCTCAGGGGTGAGACTGGCTGTTAAGATTCCTGCTCTAAAGCTTAATATAAAGCTGTTAACAAAAAGAAATCATCCTGTTTCTTGTAGTTTACACGAAGCAGGCAATGCTCTACTTGTTTAGCCTGCTTTACCTGCAGGTTTTGAATAGGGTTGAAAAAAGCTGATTTAAATTTGCAGTACTTCGCAGGTATGTTGGTTAAAACATGGAGAGCAAGGTCTACATCTGTAAGCTGATGCATGTGCCACATCAGAATTGACATTGTTTTAAAATGTCTTCATGTTGTTTGTTTATGTGTATGTTGTCCTAGGCTAGTTAGTGACTGAAGAGTTGGAGCTTCCCCTGTGGAATAAATTAAGCTCCATTAGAGCAGTGGAAGTTGTCTGGAGATACAAAAGCATCTTGGAAGAGATGCACACTTACCTTATTTTTGTGCCAGTTGTCTTGGTAGAAGTTGTTTAATTGCATTAGTAGCTGAAGGCTGCTATCTGGATCAAGTTCCCACAGCTCAGATTCTTCATGGCATGAAGACTGCACAGAACTTGGTAGCTAAATAATTTCCAGCAGCACCCCTGTATTTAGTACTTGCCCAGTGCTTACAGTTCAGGTCAGCCAGCAGTGCTTGTGCTAATCTGACCAGCATTTCTGAGGAGCTAAACTAGCTCCTTAGAAATAACATCGGCACTAGAACCAAACTTCTCATGTGAAAAGCACTCCTGTGCCAGCAGCGTGTGGCAAACCGATTGGCATAAGGAGGGTCTTCTAAGAAGCAGATACAAAAGAAGTGGATATCACAAACCCACCATGTGACAGGTTTGTTGCTTTCATTTCCTATCAGAGCACCAAGTTAAGCATACATACTGAGAATGAGGGAGCACTGCTGGTTTGAAGTAATGCCTTGCTGTTTCATACCTCTTCTCGTTGAGGGCCTTCAGGGACATGGGCGTGCTAGCCCCACCAGTGCAGGGAATTGCCGTGTCAGCTTCTCTGCGGGAACTGCCTCTCTGGATGTTTGCTCGTGAAAGGGGCGAGCGAGCTACCCACGTGAGCGTGCAGTGAGCTAGCAGGGAGCAGCCGGCACTCTGTTCACACCTAACATCCCACAGAAAGGCGAACATCCGTAAGATGAGGTCTTCAGGAAGGTGTTTTTCTACTTAGTCTCATTTTACAGACTGCGCAGCTGAGTCTGTTTACCCAAATTGCTTAGGAATCCTGGGAAGGGCAAAATTTTGTGAGCTGTCTCTGATTCTCAGTTCATGCTTCATTTACAACAATAAGCTGAACTGCCCTCCATTTTAAGAGAGGCCTTTGCGCTGTGTGAACTCCTTTGGCCTGGAGTAGTCAAACCTGTCATAAGCAACTGTTCTTACTGAGTTACACATAGGATTGCATCGTGAGGCAGCCACAGTTGAAAGCCAATTTTCTTCTCAAAATAATCCTTACTGATTTGTTGATTTTCTAGGTAAGGAAGAACTTTTGCTGATAAATACTCTTTCTAGTTGGTTTCCCAAAAAAATATTTAGCTATCTTTGCATAAGTCATATTTCAATAGCTTTGCTGATTTATTTCAGCAGTGCTACTTGCCATACATGCCTGAGGGATTTGCTGTCTTACACGTGTCTTTAACACGTGTTAAAGCATCACCCCGACAGTGGTGTTTACGCCCTTTCAAGCAATTAATGTCATTAGTGGTTTTCGATCCCTGAACACTTCTCTGAGAAGGTGTGATCTCCTTTATAGATTCCCCACGTATACACCGTCATATAGCTGATACGAACATGATACTTCTTTTCAGTTACTTTTCAAGAGCACTTTTTGGTTAAACTCCCTTCTGCCCCTGGATCATGGGTTGAAAATGTTGATAGTACAACAAGATGTCCCATTTGTCACGTGACCCTTTGGCCATGCTTCCTTCACTGAAGGAGAACCCAGGGTGTGTTGGTTTGTATGAAACTTTGAAGGGCAGGTAGAAGATCCAGCATGGAGACTCCTTTTTTTGGGAAGGGTGGGAGGAAGAGGAGGGAAGCTGGAAGCCGGTTCCCAGAGAAACAAGCTTTGCACTTGAAAAGGGCTGCTCCTCCTGGCCAGAGGAACAGTCCTAATTTAACATTACATGAGACTGTCTAAAGGTGATGGTTTAATTTGTATTATTGCAAGATTAATTTTTTTCTGAATAAAAGCTTAAACTACCATAATAGATTTTTGATTATAAAGCCCTAATATGGAAGTCCCACGTTTAATATTGACAAAGCCATTCGTGTTCATTATCTTGGTATAAAACTAAAAGCTTATACCTTGTCCTTGGTTTTCATGGCTTTACCTCCTTTGCTACAACAAATATGTGCTGTAATGTTTCAGCAAATAACCATTATTGTTTATACACTGTAATTCAGTGGGATGTAGTAAATGGCGTATTTTAAGGAGTCTATTTCTTTGCATATAAAATACCTGTAAAGCGTACTGAAGGTGAAGAGTGGCTACTACTTAGTTCTCAATTGTTGGCTACATTACTGAAACAATGAAGATATATCACCCACTATAATAGGGAAATAGCAGCCATTTAACATAGTTGAGCATTAACTCTGTCATTTAGGCTGCTGAAGCAATCTTATTATTATAGTCAATGTAGCTGGTTTTGTTTCTCCATATGTGTAGATGCTCTGGTGTATAAAATGCATTGCTGTTTGTAACAGTAAATTACATGTGCTCAAAGGCTACTGTTGCTATTTAAATTAAGTTGTATCTGGACCCTTCAACAGAATAAGCAAAGATAAAGTAAATAATGACTGGTTTTGAAATCGCTTTCACTGTAGTGGTTTCAACAATGAAAATGCTTTGTGCCATCCTGCAGAATTTTGTTCTAAGAAAAAAAAACATAGTGCTTTTGTATACAAGCCTTCTTGAAACATGACTTTGCAGTGCTTCTTACCGAATAATGTGTGCATGTTACCCATTTCAAAGCTAGGACCCTGTAAATGAATGGTGATGGCTAGTCCTTCACCTGGGATGTCTCAGATGTCGTCACCTCTTTAATATGTTTGCAGTTTCTATTTGTGTGTCTGGGGTAGATGAGTTGAGAATGTCATATTGTGCTCTGGTTTCTTTTTTCTTCAGCCTTCCACGTACATACATACTCCCTTCAGTATAATGAACCCTGACACAGATGTCACTAGTGCTGTAGCTAAAGAGTCAGGCAGGTATCATTCAATCAAGGGTCTATAAATTATGAAAGGGAAATGGTAGTTCTAAGGGGAAACCCCCCAAAATAGCTTTAGAACTTTTAAAAAATGTAAAGTGTCTAGATTTTAAAATCAATGCTTTATTGAGACACTGTTCATAATACACAAGATAATACATAAGGAAGCATGATACTGACCTCTCTGTAGAGTGGATTGACATCTGGTAAACTACAGTAAGAGCTAGACCTGAATATTACTTGTGAAGTTCTTCTTGTATAGAAGTTACCTTGGGATCACCTAAATGGACAATAACAAGTACCCAGCAAACTTTCAATATATGGTCCCGGCAGCTACAGCCCATCTCGAGTACCCACCTACTCCTAGACTGAAACGGCAGCTGGCATCAGCTACTCAACCAATCCAATTTACTTTCAATCACACCATTACTACAACCTCCCTCCTCCATCTGTGTAAACATATGTCTTTGTTAAACACCACCATTTGTACAGGATAAAAATTGTCAATGCTGACAAAAATGCCCCCACATAATGCTGTTGTGATTGCAATGTTGTCCTTAAGCTGATTTTAAAGAAGAAGTCTGCGAGCTGATCAACATCTTCCACTGCTATTAGTGGGAAACTTTCTTCGATAGAAATAAATCTTGTAAAAATGGTTTTATTTTGTCCATGGGTAATGCGGTCTCCCTTTTCTAAGACTGAACTCTTACAAGCCATATATTAATTGTCAGTAGCGGTTTGCAATGCCACAGTAATACCCCAAAGCAATTGCTGTTTCATGAGTAGTCTTTTCTAATATTAATGTGTTATCTTGGCAAGAACATACTTCCCTAATACCTTTCGGGGGCTGGCCCTTGAATCTGGCAAGCGAAAGAGTTACAACTCTGAAGAAACCATTTGGTTATTAGCGATTGCTCCTTGCACCAGCTTTTCTTCAGAAATGACTGCTGCTGGCCTCTGTACAGGATTTTTCCCTCTTCTTTTTCCTGTAGTAGAGTGCAGTACAGCTAGGACTGTCCTACAACATAACTGAATCCCAGCATAATCGGCGGCCTCCACTCTCTAAACCTGAGCATTATAAAAGAATATAAAGTGGATGAAGGTAGTTGTTTATACAAAGAAAGTACTAAGTTGCTGTGTGAGACACCAACACAAAAAACTGAGAACCAAACCTCTCCCCTGCCAAGGGGAGAGCATTTTCTCCCCCTGCCAAGGGGAGAGCTCTTCAGCAAAGTGGACACCCACCAAAATTGTGTAGTGCTTCTTGCTGGGCCATCCTGTAAAACTCTGGCTTCGTCAGCACTAAGGCAGGGAAACTAGTTTTGGTTTCTGGACTGGAGCAGCTCACTGTTTTGGACCTTAATTCCAGATGCTTAAAATTCACAGCCCCCTTCACAAGGCTAAATAAATCCAATACTGTTTTGTCTGGACTTCTCATCTTGCTCCAGCATCAATCAGCGCAGAGTGTGAGATCCTTAAGCAAGTAACTAGGCGTTTTCTTCCGGGCAAACCTGCGTCCTCTACAGCACACTTTGCTCCTTTCTTTCTCTCCTATTACAATGCTCGTTGCGTTGTCATCATTATACTCTCCCGTCCATTCAGTCCTGATAATACTAAATATGAATTTGTAGTTAACAAAGTCCCACCATAAACTGGACTTACTTTCCCTGAGGATTTAAAAACAATCATTTTGTTTCTTGCTCATTTTCTCCAGCCATTTGGGTATGCTAGAATGCAGTTCCAAGCTTTTTTCCCACTGTCTCTGCAGCTGTGAGGATTAAGGATGTTTGTTTTTCTAATGAAAATTGAGACTTTGTAGAATTCCTTCCCTTACAAATCAGGGCTTTGCAAAAGCAAGCATCAGGAAAATAAAACAAAGCAAAACAACCAAATCCTGTAGCAAGTTTAAAAAAGGTTTCCACCCTCCTTCTTACTTTGCTAATTCACCCTCTTCCTCGCTGTCCCCTGTTTTATTCTGTCCATCTTTCTGCTGTTTTGTGCTACCTTTTCCTTTTTTTCCTGGCTCAGTGGTTTTATGAAGCATTCTTTATTTTTCCCCCTGCTTTGCTTGCCATAACTCTGCATCTCACTTTTCAGCCAGGCAAAGCAGGGTATCAGGCAGAGGGTTTCCCTCTGCTCTTTTGGGATTTGGTCATATGAAATGCTTGCATCAAGCCAGAGGTACTTGACTGAGCAGCATGGATGTAGAGGCCTGGATGTGGAGGGGTCTGGTAGGAAATCTTATCTCCTCCATCTTATGAAATTGCAAAAAGTTGTTTCTGAGATGTGAAGATTGTGAAAAGAGGCTGTATCACCTCCTCTCCTGGATGATTCTTGTATAAACTAAAACGTGGGATGTCAGGAAACCCCCTTATTCTGCGTTTCAAAGTACTGGTGTCTTCCCCTGCCAGGGACCTGGGTGGCTGCTAGTGCAACCCCCCAGCGCCGACAGTAAGGGCTCCTGCCTTGTACTACTACCAATCCAGGTTATTTTTGGCAGTTGCTGATCTGGCCGTATCCCCCAAGCTGCTACTTAGTGGTTTGTGAGCGTTTAAATGTTACGAAGTGTCTAAGGAGGTGCTTTTTTTTATGGGCTCATCCTGCAGTTCTGATGGAAAGGGGGAAGTCCTGCCCTGGTGGTGTGGTGAAGAGAGGGTGGTTTCCTCCTCGGCCGGCCCTCGGACCCGAGGCTTCCACCACCCTTCCGCCGCCCGC